>MJUU01000035.1:182727-194359 GCA_002080025.1 Modiolus philippinarum | reverse complement strand
AAAAAAATAGAATTTGATATGAAGGTTCTGCACATCATGTTTGGTTTAGACAGGTTTTCGGTTTAGTCAGGGTTCGGTTTAGACAGGTTTCACTGTAGTATACTAAACTGATATGATTCAAGAATCACATTTCATTTAAACTTTATGATGACATTGCCTTGCACAAAGTTGATATAAAGTGTGGTGTTCCATTTATAATATTTGTGTCTATTAAGACATATATGATGCTAACTAGAATGCAGACAGGCAGAGGGAGGTTAAACAATATGCCCCGCAAATTTTTATCATGGCTCTTTCTAATTATTCTAACAAATGAGACAGGTATACAAAAAATGTAAAAAAAAAAGCAATATTTTTTATGTACAAAGCCAGGAATTTCGACCTTAAGTTATCCTGCAGAAGATGAATAGATCTTCCTTCTTTAATTTGTCTCCAAATTACCTGTTTTAATGGAACAGCTCTTCCAATTTCTCACACTTAGCAGTTTTAATGGAAAAGCCCTTCCATTTTCTCCCACTTAGCAGTTTTAATGAAATAGCCCTTCCATTCCCTTATTTTCCTCCCTGCTAACTTGTTTTCATTGAATAGCCCTTCCATTTTCTTCCACAATTAGCAGTTTTAAGGGAATAGCCCTTCCATTTTCTCCCCACTTAGCAGTTTTGATGGAATAGCCCTTCCATTCCTTAATTTTCCTCCCCACTCAAGTGTTTTAATGGAATAGCTCGTCCACTCCTTAATTTTTCTCCCCACTTACCTGTTTTAATGGAATAGCTCATCCACTCCTTAATTTTTCTCCCCACTTACCTGTATTAATGGAATAGCTTGTCCACTCCTTAATTTTTCCCCCACTTACCTGTTTTAATGGAATAGCTCGTCCACTCCTTAATTTTTCTCCCCATTTACCCATTTTAATGGAATAGCTCGCCCAATCCTTAATTTTTCCCCCACTTACCTGTTTTAATGGAATAGCTCGTCCACTCCCTAATTTTCCTCCCCACTTACCTGTTTTAATGGAATAGCTCGTCCACTCCCTAATTTTTCTCCATCAGATTGTTTCTTTTCATCTTCCTTTCCTTTTGGCTGTAATAATTTAATTGCCCAAATAATAAACTATTATCTGAACTAAGTGGTGTATAATAATTTTTACTGGTTAATGTTTTAAATTTGTCATATATTGATAGTATCCAAAAAACCAATTCCGCAAAAAAAACTTCATGAAAATTAAATACTGTGTTTAGATTCAGTGAACTATTTAACACTGTAGAATCTCCCCCCTCCCCAATTTCTGTGACAAAAAATATGCCAAACCCAACCCTCCCCCATAATATGAGGAGAAAATTTAATTTATTTATCCTAGGAGGTTTTCTTCAATTCTCCTATAAACATGATAAAAGTAACTACAGAAGACAATTTTTATAAAAAAATAAGTCTTGATTCATCAAAAATAAAATTAAAACAAAAAAACATCAGATTAGAAGTGATACCACAACACACCAAAGTCTGGAGAAGATGAAATATATAAGTGGCTTCAACAAAAAACACAAAAAGCTTTCCACACAATTAAAAATAAAGAAAAGATTCATACACACACAAAAAATCCAAACAGAAATATTATTGACATTGCATTTCAATTTAGATTCTTTTAGTAATTAAAATTGTTTAATATACTCAACAGTTCTCACCACAATATAGCTGAAATATTGCTGAAGTTGGAGTAAAACATCAATCAATCAATCAATCAATCAATCAATCAATCTTTAAGTAATATTTGCTTTTTATTTTCTGGATAATGTATTTTTTTCTCAAGATAATAGGTTTTCCAATCATATTATGATTAATACATACAGTTGAACTAATGGTTGGCTCGTACTACAATAGCTGGAACAATACAGATGTCTAAACCCTTTTCCTGATCCATTTGTTTCAAGTTTAAACCTAGTTCAACCTCCATAGTTTTAACCCCCCCTTAACTTGAACTGTTTTGTTGTTCTTTAGGGTGTTTGATCCATCAGAGTTCGACTGTATATAACATGTTATGTACTTTAACGGACAATTTGTCAGTTTCTGACATGTACATTGGACATTTTTCTGGATATTATAAAAAGTTCTAGAAAAGGGAAGGAAATCAGAAAAAATATCTCCGTACATTTTCCTCCAAATTATTTTTGATAATCTGTCATTTATGATATGCACTAAATAGTTGAATTTTCTTGATATTTTACTTATATCCATGAAGACAGAACCCATTAACAAATGCAGTGTTTACTATCGTCCAACTCAAACCTGCCAAGACCCTTCTCCAAATCATATTCCGTTATTGTGATTTTTTCCTCAAAAACAAGCTAAATAGTTCCAACGTTGCTAACCCTATAACCAAAAATAACCATACAGAGTCGTGAATGTGATTTTCTCTCCAACCTAGTGATATCCTATAAATCATCATGCTTTTGTACCAATCTTCATGCATAAATTGACATTCATAGGTTAAAATTTTTATCATATCAATTATAGTTAATGAAATTTCAGTCACCAAACACAGTTCTGAAGGAACTTTTGTCTTGATTGAGGAGACCATTGTTCTCAAACCAAAATATTCTCCAATCCAAGAGTTTTATCAATATCTTGTGAAATTAACAATATTTTCAACTGTCAGTTTAGTGGTAATGCCACTATAGCTCAAAACTACAAGAAAAATCTAGCTAAAACTAAAATTTTATCGGTAATTATATTGATAACTTTTTGGGGAAACTGGAGTCTAATAAAAGAAAATCAACGAGGACAAGGTTCAATTAAAAAAAAAAAGAAATATAGTGGGTAAATGTTGTAAAGACAACATCTAAAGAACTAGCCAAATTATCCTAATGAGTTTAAATCAGATCATGTTTACAGAAAAAAAATTACAAACAAAAGATAAAATAGATTACAAAATGTACATGTGACAGGAAAACAATGCATGCATGGTGGACAAAAAATGATTCTATGTAGTTTGTATTCCATTAATACTGGAGTTTCTGTATGTGTGTTCTAAGTGATCCAAGCAAGATATTTTACACACAACTCCATTATGAAGAAATGAAGGGACATGGAGTAAGTGTTAATGGAACAAATTGTTGCAAATAAATGGTAAGATTAAGCAAATGGAGCAATGCTTTTATTGTTATTCTTCACCTTGAAGAGATTGTTCATGCATGACTGAGGGGTCAAGGCCTCCATCTGGGTGTGGAATTTATATGTTCTCCTCAACCCTCAACAGAATGTAAATATCAAATGGTTAGGACTACTGGAACAGGCTGAACAAAACATCTGCCAAATATTGGAAAAAATATTAATGCTCATACATGACTCTGGAGCGATTAAAGTGGTACCAATGCAACTGAACATCAGGGCCAACAACAAACAAAACTCAATTTCTAGTTGATGATGCAAAAACCCGAATATGCTATGACTACATCTTGCTTTTGCAACTTTGTGGTTAATTTTTTTTATTATTAAGAGGGGATGTTTTGATACTCACATGACCATATATATGACATATGTAAATATATATTCAGTGAAAAGAAACCTAAAGTTACATGCAGTGTTCTGTGTTCATGACATAAATATTGTGACAAGTAGGCAACACAACCCAGTGACACATGCAGGGAAACAGGCATTTCTTGTGCTCAGTTTTTTATCTTTAGACTATAATTTGACAAATTGACTAAATCTTTTATATTCACAGCAAGCATTAGTTCAGTTCAACTTGCTATGCCTCTCTGTTGCTCTTATGATCAATAAGTTAACAAAGTTTTATTCAAATCAAATGTAAATATCATTATTATTCAAATAAGAATTTAATTCTGTAAACTAACTTTTATTTTCTGTCTGTAATTCTATACTTGATCAACTTTGACCATGGTCATTGGTCAATACCTATTCCTCATTCAGGTTCTTACTTTTAAAAAACATCTGAAGTCAATTTTCTTTTCAGCAGACCAACAGCAGAACTTAATCTTTTAAGCCTAAAGCTGCTCAGGTGTGACCATTTAAGCAATAACAGTACATTATTTGAATACCCGAGGGCGTCAATCGTAGATTTGATGGTCAAAATGCAGTTTACAGGTGACGCGTAGCGGAGCCTGTAAACGGATATTTTGACTGTCAAATCAAGATTGACGCCCTCGGGTATTCAAATAATGTACTGTTATTGCGATTGTAATGCAATTAAAAACCATTAATCAATTTCATTTTCTATTTTTAACTTGTGTATTTGTAACCATACAAGGAACCAGACTAAACAGGGAACCTACCATGTCCCAGGTGTGTAGATGGAGGAATTGACGGTCAGTTCTGACCAATCAAAACTTTCATTACATAAATGTTGCATTACAATTTATCTTTACTATATATTAGTTGTTGTCAATCAGCTGAAAAGATTATTGATTGAAGATGTTTTTGAAATAGGTAGAAGCAATTTCTATAACTGATTGAGGAATAGGTATTACACAATGACCACTGTCATTGTGGATTCAGTGTAAAAGTAGTGAAATGTAGATATACATAAATTTCACGTCCAAGTATAGTGCCGAAAAAAAAAGGAATACTGTATTTCTCATATTTAGCACCCCTGCTGCAATAAGCGCCCCCCACCCTCAATTTCATTTGAAATCCTTATGCGCTCCCTCAATATTCCCACTAGAAACCATTATTTCCATATTTCTTTAACATGTATTCCATTATGGACTTGCTTTTTATCAGTTGCACATGCATATGAGTCCGAGTTTAAGGTTTTAAATAATGGAGTTCATCATGTTTTTCATTTACATTTCTGTACTAACAACTGATCCACCTTATTCTTTTCTTCTGTTTGTCAAAAATTTGTATAGTTGGCGCATTTTGACATTGATTACATAGGATATTAATGAAAGATCATAGAATTTCGTTACAAGAGCTTCGTTTTGGAACATGGTAGTGATGGCTTTTGCCCTACTTAAGAATCACCACCTTTTTCAAATTTTCTAAGTGCACTAAGTGCTTAATACTAGGAATATGGTAAACGCAACAAGATGGGCTTTGCTTTTGTATGAATGCTAAAGGGCTGAATTTATTCTTCTGTGGATCACCATCATAATGGATGATCTCTCTTCAGAACAAAATCTTTTGCCTATTCTGTCCTAAATTTTGACCTTCATTATTGTACTAAAGGGAGACAATCATGCATTACAACAATATACATTAATCTGTGGCACTACCACCAATAAACTGACAGCTGAAAACCACTTGTTCTGAGCTTACATTGTTAAACAAGTTGGACCGCCGTCGATTTTTCCGACTCTGTGTCGGCGTACTGCTTGGTGTTGGTAGATCTTTTGAGTCCGATTTGTCCTGTAAACAGCGTAGGGTTAGAGGTGTCAGTAAATATATCTATTGTTATCTATATAATACCATGGTCTGAACAGTGAACTTTAACCTCTTTATAAAGCAACCAATAACTGCATCAAGGTATAACTCAGAATTTTATAAACAGATTGACTGTTGTCAAATAATGGGGAAAAAAATCAAATTTCTCCATCTAAACCCCTGTCTTCATTATTGTCTAAGTTTGAACAATAAGGAAAACAATACAATGTACTTCTATTCACTTATAAGCAATTTGAACAAAATACCCCCTCCTTTCCTATAGCACCAATCTTTGCTGAATTTTGTCCGGAGACACTAATTTTTTTTATTGACTTATCATTTTTTTTTGTTTTACAGTTCATTGTTCAGATTTGTTAGAAATATATGAAACAGTAAATACAGAATGTACATTTCATGAAATGTACAACAACATTCATTTGCATCAAAATAAAATCTATTGCTCAAAAAACATCCAAATTAAAATATGCTATAAACAGCAACAAAAATCACATCATTCAAAGCAAGTTCTACTCAAAGACAACATAAAATTAGAATGGAAGAATAAATCAATAATCCATTATCACCTTTTTTGGCAATTAATTAATTTTAACCCCAAAAACAGTATCAATTCAATATTAGAAAATTTTGGGAAATATACAAAATTCCACATTTTTTCACACTTAAGAAAGAAAATCAAAATAATATAAAAGATAAATATATAAATATATATGGGAATAGTAATGGTTAAATGAAACTGATATCAAAGTATTATGTATATAAAAATTCATAATTAAAACCATGCCACTTTGAATAAAAGTCAAAAAGCTTCAGCAGCACATGCTTAGATAAAATAGTAATTATATGAAACAGTCACATTTATTTTGTTTTTTCACAGGCCCTAACCCCAAAAACACTCTCTACTCTGAACCCAAAATAAAACTTGAACTGCTAATAGATAAGCAGCTTGCCCAACAATTTTGAAAGCTTCACCTAATTTTTTTTAACAGTCTTGGAGAAATACTTCAAAGTTTTTAAGGGGAATAACACCTCTTGACTATCTGAACCAGAAATCAAATGGTAATGGAGTCTTGTCATGATTAACTTGCATACCAAAATTGAAGGTTTCAAGTTTCATTCACAAGTTTTGTCTAAAACCCCAAAATTTACAAAAATTCAAAGTTTCATGGAGCATAACTACAGAACCACTTGGACCTCTGAACCTGCCAAAGATGAACTTGGCTAGAGTTTGGTGAACAACTGGCTTACCAATTTGAAGACAATATGCTATTTTGAAATTTTCCGACATAATTTTATTATAATAAATACCTTACCACTTCATGTGGCAGGGCATAAAAACACAGCAAAATTTCCCAAAACTTTCACAGATATTTCATTTTGCAAAGGATTTTTATCTTACAGTGAGGATCTTCGTTTTCAATCAAGTCAAGGTACCATAGAAACAAATAGGATAACCAATAATATAAGTTTCAGTGAGAGAGAAGTCACTTGAAAAAATGAACATGTCTTATATTTTTTTCTGAAGAGAAGTAAATTCCTGGTCATGGCACCAAAAAATTATAATAACCAACAAGATGTGTTTAGTGAAACACTTATGCTCCTGAGTAGAAGTAAAGAAGAAACATTTAGTGACTTTGAACAATGAATGTCCTTCTGACAAAATAATTTGTAGAAATAAATTCTGGTATCAACTAAAAAGTTTAATCATATCAAATGATGATTGCAATTGGATGCAAACACAGAAGTCACCCAAATGAACCCCTCCAATCATTATCCAAGCATTGTTAAGGAAACAATTTTCATCCCCCCCCTCCCCCACCCACTTTTTGGAACATTTATAGTCAACTCATTGTGTTCTGTCTACCAGTGTTATCAGTACTTTGATTACACCAGGTATCATCAATACTGGTTCCTCAAAAGTAGAGGAATACACAGAAGAGAAGAAATGAAATCATAAATATTTTTAGTAACATTCCTCGTCATTGATATATGTAATACATATATAAATACAATGTACGTGTAAAACGAAAGTGAATAAATGAGGAAAATATGCTGAATGATATAAAAAATCTTTTTTACAAAAAACATTTTATAGATATCAAGCACATTTCATCATAAATGAGTTTAATTTCAATATATATGAAATTAAACAAAATATATTTTCATTTTTCTGGTGAATTTTACCGGACAGTCACATGCAAAGGTCAAGGTCACAAGGTCAAATATTCTGGTACCAACTGAAAGGTCTCTCCACAAGGAATACACATGCAAACTATGAAAGCCCTATCACTTACCATTCAAAAGATATGCCCAATGTTAAAAGTTTTTATGCTGTTGTTCACAGGCCAAGGTCAAGGTCACAAGGTCAACTATTCTAGTACCAATTGAAAGGTCTTGCCACAGGGAATGCACATGCAAAATATGAAAGCTGTATCACTTACCATTCAAAAGATATACCCAATGTTAAAGTTTATTATTTTTTTCAAAAAGTCCATCACATGTCAAGGTCAAGAGGTCCAAAATTTTGGTATCGTTTGAAAGGTCTTGCCACAAGGAAAACACATACAATATATGAGAGCCCTATCACTTACCATTCAAAAGATATACCCAATGTTAAAGTTTTTTGTGGACAAACAGACAGACAGACCAAAAACTATATGCCCCCAAATCTTCGATTCAGGGGGGCATAAAAATTTTTCAGAACTACCTCATGTGTCAATTAGATGTTTCACACTCCATACCATCAAAGAATGTTCTCATGACTTAAAAAATTTTAATTGCACCTGGTTTTAGTCTGAAAAACTGCTTTTCTCTGTGAAAATTAATCAAGGAAACATTTACCATTGTGCATTTCATGGATTTATTTTTATTTTAAAAACTAATCAGAAAGCATTCAGGTATTTACTGTTTTCAAAATTTTTGTATATTTCTTATGGAAAATCAGACATGGTATGTTATTTACCAAAAAAAAACTTATATAAACAAACACAGTGTATAAAGGACAAATTTAAGTTCCATTAAATTGGCAAAAAATTTAGTTGACTTAATAGCTATTTAGAAATGCCATTTTCCACATTTCTTTCCTTCTGAAATACACAAAACTTTTCAATTTGCTTTACGACATCAAATGTGCACTCTTTTACTTGTGTTAACCTTCTGAATAAGCTTACATATACTGTATTAACATTCATTTCATGTTATATGACTGGCACTTTTCCCTTTAACTATATTCTTAAAAGTAAATCCATTTGACTGATAAGGGTTCAATTTCACCTCATTTTTTTTTCATTTTCCCTTGAATATTACACCTGAGCTTTATAAACATGCTGAAATCAAAAGAAAAGCTCATTGGGAGGAAAACAAATTCAGATACATATTTCAACTAAGAACAAAAAAATCAAGCAATGGCTAAAATCAATGTGGAAGCAATAAAACAAAAAGAAAAGAGATAAAAATTCTGTATATAGATAGAGAAAAAGCAGAATACTGAAATAATGCCATAGCAAAAATACAGGGGAGATAATCACCACTGCAATAAAAAGGGGAGGTAACTATAAGAAAATTTTTAGCAATTTGTACAAATGCAAAGAATAAGGGAATAAGGCATAAATACACGGCAACAAAGACTTACAAGAACAAGACTGGATCGTACCCGAGTCATTCGATTCAGAAGTGGCGTAAAAGGAGAATTTTCATGGACATGTAATTCCATCATATACTTATCCAGTTTATCCTAGAGTTGCCAAATAAAAAGATAAAGAAAATATTTAACTAACATGTTACCACAACTAAATTACTCAACCAATTCTGGATATACAAAAAATATCCATTTTTTTTATTACTTGAATATTTCTACAGTTTTTTGTCCATTTGATAAGAATCATACTAGGCCTCCGTAATGTAATATTAGTTACAATTTTTAAAGCCTTTTCCTGAAAGCAAATTCACTTTAAAGCATGAGTGATTCTATACAAAAGAAAACATTTTAAATGCTATATTTCTTCTTTAATCTGTCTATAGCATTTTAGCAAGCACTATTGTCCTATGGTTAAATTTCTCAATATAAATTTATAAACACAGATCTATCTTGATGTTTTCAATACAGGGTTTAAAACATTAAAAAGAAGAGGAAAAAACTCAATTGTGTAGAGTCAAAGAAAAATGAGTTATTACTGGCTTGGGTGATATTTCATCCTAATAGGATTATAAAGAAATAATATAATGTATTTTTAGCAGGTCCAGGGTCCAGCTGCTCAGCATAAAACAAAGTGGAACTAAAACAAAGCAGATTTTTTTTCTTTTAGAAATTTAAAACTGTATCTCTTTATCTCATTTGATGATACAGTAAATAATAACAAGTATTTCCTTATGAAACCTTTGTCCAATGTCATTAAGATTTGCTGAAACAAATAATTATGTTCCCTAGACCAGCTTACATTCATAGGAAAGGTGGGGGTCTACAATCCCTTTGAACAAAAACAAACTATTGCAGCAAATATATCTTAAAAGCTAGAGTATAAAATAAAAATAAATATGGATATAAAAAGTATCCATCACCCTTTAATTAAGAAAAAATTATGTAAGTTTACAATCGTATAGTACCTTAATAATTCCATAAATACCAGTGCTTCTTCTATGGTATTCTGGCTGAAGAAATTACAATTTCTTTGTAGAAAAAATGTTTTACTGGGTACGAGTTTAAAAAAAATCTTGATAAGAAACTTCAGTTGAAAAATGAAATTATGGTCCCAATGACTCTTATTTCATATTCTTAAACAACTTTGGTCAATAATCAAAAGAATTTACTTTGATTGTTAACAAAAAGAATTTAGTCATACTTATCCCCATTATGTTTGCCCTTTTTATTAATTTATTTATTTAACTTTTTTTGCACATGTAACATACATAATGGATAACATACAAACATCACTAAAGGACAAGGTGCGATACGGGCCTGATTTGGCCCTAAATTTCTGTGATTTTTTAAGTTGCACCTGGATATTTTCTTTAATGTTGGTTTGAAAGTTCAGATACCACTTAAGGAAAAAATTCAAAATTTTGAACCCATGACGTCACAATAGGTACAATTCTGACGTCATGTTGAAGCTACTTTTGAACGTTTTCATAGAAATACAAGGAATTTGGCATATTTTTGAATGGTTTTTCTAATCGGAAATATAGAACACATTCAAGAACCAATTAGATATTTTACCAAATTGTTACTACAGATGCATTGGACCTTCCATATGAATATTTTTGTGGTTCTTGCCTGTGCTCCATGTTTCCTCTTAAGAAAAAGTAGTCAGAATGAGTCAAATTTATCAGTTTTCGAGAAAATGCGCAATTTGTCCCATTTTCTACACTGAAAAACTCTGTAATCGTACATCAATACTTGAGTAATCTTCCTTTTAACTGTTAACCTATATCCATAGAACATTTCAACAATATATAATGTGAATTTAAGCAAACTCATTTTTTGAGGCCAAATAAGGCCCTTACCGCACCTACTCCTTTCAAATCTTACATAAGAGTCTGCGGAAAATTCAAGGACAGGTTCTCACTTACTGAAGTACATCTGTACAATCTTGTCATATGCCCCTAATATAGATCAACAGTAGGCAAAATTAAACTTCTTTTGTTGTTTTACTGGACCGTTAAAACCAATGTATACCTAACTATATATGGTCATGTTATAAGTACAGGAGAATTAAGANTAACTCATCTACTTCCTGTTTGACGACAACTTTGATTTTTTCCCATTATAGCCATATATTGAAATTTTTCGTCAAGGATTTCTCAGCTTGTGTATGCAGGAATGATTTGATATGTGGTATGAAGCTTTGGTATGATGAGTTGTACCGTGTCTCCCCTTTTCAGGTCTGTCACTCATCTACTTCCTGTTTGCTGATATCTGTATGGCCGGGGCATCCGTGTCCCATGGACACATTTTCTTTTATTGTGTCCACTGCACCTAGTGCAGGATCGACACATAGGGATCACTATCCGTCGTCTTGGGTCCATCTGTCTGTCTGTCTGTCCGTCTGTATGGCTCAGAAAAATTTAAGCATTATCCGCATCTCCTCCTAAACCGCTTGACATTTTTCAACCAAACTTGCAGGCATGCTTCAGTATATGTTGAAGATGTGCACCATGCATTTTGTTTTTCTTTAATTTTGTTTTTTCCAGATTTTACGCTGTTTTTGGACTTTGCCATTTTAGCTTACTGGAGTCTTGA
>MJUU01000035.1:154695-179525 GCA_002080025.1 Modiolus philippinarum | reverse complement strand
GTCTAATCCACATCTTTGGGTCTTTGTTAAAATTGACATCATGGGGCCTCTTGTTTGCACCAAGACCAATATCAAAAATCCGAAAGCTTATTGCGCATCTACAGACTATATGCAACAATTCTATAACAAAATTAAATCCCTAAATCCATAAATGTAGGAGGAGTTTGTGTTACATGCCACATGTGTAAAAATTGACATCATGGGGCCTCTTGTTTGCACCAAGACCAATATCGAAAATCCGAAAGCTTATTGCGCATCTGCACACTATATGCAACAATTCTACAACAAAATTAAATCCCTAAATCCAAAAATGTAGGAGGAGTTTGAGTCACAAGAAAAGTGTGACGGACAGACGGACGGACAGACGGAGGGTATAACATTATCCCCGAACTTTCTTCGAAAGTGCGGGGATAAAAATAATCTAAATTTATAAATGAAAGATTATAAAATTCATGGCTTCAGTACCTTCAGTATTGATGTCAAAACACCAAAATTCAGAACTGTACCTGTAATTAAAGTGTCACCTGTAATTAACAATTTCTAGTGATGTGTAGATATTTTGTAATTAGGTAACCATCTGAAATAACCGTACTCCATTCGTTATTTATAAATAGACACCTGTATTGATTGCAAAATAAACATGTCTTTTTCAGCAGAACATAATTAAAACTTTAAAAGTTTAATTAATAATATGATATAAAAACTGAATTGAGATGGTTCTTGTCCAAACTTCTTAACTTTAAATCAACACTTTAGCGTAATTGATAAACAAAACAGGAAGCCAGTTACCGCTAATTTGTTAACTGGGAAACACTTGGAAATAAAGCATTTTAACTTATTTTGCTGCTATTAAAGGTTCAAGAGAATGCATATTTACTTATTGTTGAGGTACAAGTGCAAGGTTTATGGCCTTCGTTGATTAGGTCCTTCATTATGTTCATTTATTTGTGTTTGAAACTTGCACAAGAAAATCACATTTCGT
This sequence comes from Modiolus philippinarum, assembly GCA_002080025.1. Lineage (NCBI taxonomy): Eukaryota > Metazoa > Mollusca > Bivalvia > Mytilida > Modiolidae > Modiolus > Modiolus philippinarum. Next base: position 178,543 of record MJUU01000035.1, on the reverse strand, counting down.
TGAGTATTTGAATTCGTGGGTTGGGGACACCCACGAAAAACACGAAAATTGGTACCCCACGAATAAAAATGAATTCACAGTATGTCTAGAACTTATGGGATTAACCAAGATAACAGCTTACAATTTTTAAAAGTTTTCTGGAAATTCTCTCACAGCAGCCCTTTCAGCTAAAATTGAATAAGTATGCTTTATCGTGTTTATGCATATTGATACATCTTTAAGATTTATCTTTGGACAATGCTAGAAATGGAATATAAAAGAAGACTGAAAAGGCAAACATAACAGCATTCATTATACCCCCCGCAAACAAAGTTTGGGGGTGTATATAGGAATCACCCTGTCTGTCTGTCTGTCTGTCTGTCTGTCTGTCCGTCCGTCCATCCGTCCGTCCGTCCGTCCGTCCGTCCATCCGTCTTAAGCGCAACTCCTCTTAAACCACTTGAAATATTTTGATGAAACTTTACACAAAAGAAGGACACTATATGGAGAAGTGCATGAAGGAATATAATTATTGTCCGAAACCAGGAAGGGGAGATAATTTGACTTTGACTTTTCGCTGATTCCCTATTTATGGGTTACCTCGTAAGCGCAACTCCTCTTAAATCACTTGAAGGATTTTGATGAAACTTTACACAAAGGAAGGACACTATATGGAGATGTGCATGAAGGAATATAATTATTGTCCAAAACCAGGAAGGGGAGTTAATTGGACTTTGACTTTTCATTGATTCCCAATGTATGGGTTACCTCGTAAGCGCAAATCCTTTTAAAGCACTTGAAGGAATTTAATGAAACTTTACACAAAGTAAGAACACTATATGGAGATGTGCTTGAAGGAATATAATTGTTGTCTGAAAACAGGAAGGGGAGATAATTCGACTTTGACTTTTCGTTGATTCCCTGTGTATGGGTTACCTTGTAAGCGCAACTCCTCTTAAACCACTTGAAGGATTTTGATGAAACTTTACACAAAGGCAGGACACTATATGGAGATGTGCATGAAGGAATATAATTATTGTCAGAAACCAGGAAGGGGAGATAATTCGACTTTGAGTTTTCATTGATTCCCTATGTATGGGTTACCTCGTACGCACAACACCCCTCAATCCACTTGAAGGATTTTGATGAAACTTTAGACAAAGGAAGAACACTATATGTAGATGTGTAAAATGTCAAATAGGCTGAAAAAAGGTGAATTTTATATTTGTCTGATTTAGACAGAGTGTTTTTATTCTAACCGTTGTGAAAAGTTCTTTCTTGAAGATTATATCATTGTGTCCATACTTGTATTGTGTCCACACTTGTACTGTGTCCACACCTGTATTGTGTCCACACCAACTTAATTTTGTACTTACCATATCGATTCAGGGTTCAATGAGCTGGGGGTATATTTGGCTGCCATTCGGCGACATCTCTTGTTTGACCAACAACTAAGATACACAATCTTTCATAAGGGACATTCAAGATTTTAGTAATAATGTGAATGTAAACTACTTTCTGTACTTCAATTTTGAAAAAAAGTATCGGTAAACTTTGAATCTCACATGTTTTACTTGGCAATTTTTCTTCCCATTTCAATAAATTTGCTCAAAACTTTGTATTGGTCTTTCTTCACCAAATTATTGAAAATCATATTTTATTTCAACATTTTGTGTATCGTATTGCTAATAATGAATAACAAAATACCAAAAATTAAGTTTCTGGATTTGGCCATTTCGTCAACTTAGTTTCTTCAGTGCAGAACAAATCAAAACATTTAGAAGACTTTAAATCAAAATATGAAAAATCTGATAGAGAACAAAAGATCTAAATTAAAAGCCACAAATAAATGTTACTTCCTTAAGTATAAGGAATAACAAACAAGTAAAAATATAAATTTACGACAAATTTTCCTTAACTTCATACTCTCAAGATATTTGAACTGGCTCAAAAGATAGCTGACGACATTGTTTACTTTGTTCCACGTAACACTGATATTGAACAGGTAAAGTATGGTATACTTTGTTCCACATAACTGTGATATTGAACAGGTAAAGTATTGTTTACTTTGTTCCACGTAACTGTGATATTGAACAGGTATGTTGTTTACTTTGGTCCACGTAACTGTGATATTGAACAGGAAAAGTATTGTTTACTTTGTTCCATGTAACACTAATATTGAACAGGTAAAGTATTGTTTACTTTGTTACACATAACTTTGATATTGAACAGGTAAAGTATTGTATACTTTGTTTCAGGTAACTGTGATATTGAACAGGTAAATTATAGTTTACTTTGTTCCATGTAACTTTGATATTGAACAGGTAAAGTATAGTTTACTTTGTTCCACGTAAGACTGATATTGAACATGTCAAGTATTGTTTACTTAGTTCCACGTAACACTGATATTGAACAGGTAAAGTATTGTTTACTTTGTTCCACGTAACACCCATATTGAACAGGTAAAGTATTATTTACTTTGTTCCAAGTAACACCCATATTGAACAGGTAAAGTATTGTTTACTTTGTTCCACATAACACCCATATTGAACAGGTAAGGTATTGTTTACTTTGTTCCAAGTAACACCCATATTGAACAGGTGAAGTTTTGTTTAATTTATTCAACATAAATTTGATATTGAACAGGTAAAGTATTGTTTACTTTGTTCCATGTAATACTGATATTGAACAGGTAAAGTATTGTTTACTTTGTTCCATGTAACACTGATATTGAACAGGTAAAGTATTATTTACTTTGTTCCACATAACTGTGATATTGAACAGGAAAAGTATTGTTTACTTTGTTCCACGTAACATTGGTATTGAACAGGAAAAGTATTGTTTACTTTGTTCCACGTAACTTTGATATTGAACAGGTAAAGTATTGTTTACTTTGTTCCATGTAACTTTGATATTGAACAGGTAAAGTATTGTTTACTTTGTTCTGCATAACACTGATATTGAACAGGTAAAGTATTGTTTACTTTGTTCCACATAACACTGATATTGAACAGGTAAAGTATTGTTTTCTTTGTTCCACGTAAATTTGATATTGAACAGGTAAAGTATTGTTTACTTTGTTTCATGTAATACCCATATTGAACAGGTAAAGTATTGTTTACTTTGATCCACGTAACATGCATTTTGAACAGGTAAAGTATTGTTTACTTTGTTCCATGTAACACTGATATTGAACAAGTATATTGTTTACTTTGTTCCAAGTTACTTTGATTTTGAACAGGCAAAGTATTCTTTACTTTGTTCCATGTAACACTGATATTTAACAGGTAAAGTATTGTTTACTTTGTTCCATGTAACACTGATATTGAACAGGTAAAGTATTGTTTACTTTCTTTATTGTTGACGTAGGAAGTTTTAGTCAGTCTAATCATACTATGTACTGTGAATTCATTTTTATTCGTGGGGTACCAATTTTCGTGGTTTTTGTGGGTGTCCCAAAATTACGAATTCAAATACTCAACGAAATATGATTTTTTATTGTCACAAATGAACAAACATAATGAAAGACCATGCAGATCAATTAAGGCCATTTACCTTGTACTTGAACCTGAGCCCCACACAAACTGATATATCCAAAACAGGGTAGATATGTGTTCTCTTGAACCTTTAATAGCAGCAAAATAAGTTAAAATGCTTTATTTTCATGTGTTTCCCAGTTCTCAAATTAGCGGTAACTGGCTTCCTGTTATGTTTTTCAATAACGCTAAAGTGTTGATTTCTAGTTAATAAGTTTGGACAAGAACCATCTCAATTTATTTTTGATAAGATATTATTAATTAAACTTTTATAATTCTAATTATTTTCTACTGATAGGACATGTTTATTTTACAATCAATACAGGTGTCTAATTATAAATAACAAATAGTGTAGGGTTATGTCAGATAATTACCTATTTACATAAATCTACACACTACTATGAATTGTTAATTACAGGTGACACTTTAATAACAAGTACAGTTCTAAATTTTGGTGTTTTGACATCAATAGTGAAGGTACTAAAGCCATGAATTTTCGATTTTTTATACCCCGCCACACGTAGTGGCGTGGTATTATGTGATACCCTCAGTTGTGTGTCCGTCCGTCTGTCCGTCCGTCCGTCCCCCGAAGGTTTCCGACTGATAACTTTTGAACGGAATAACATACAGTCTTCAAACTTGGTATGTAGCTTGTTCACCACAAAACTCAGGTCGAGTTCGAATATGGGTTCAGAGGTCCAAGGGGTTCTGGAGTTATGCCCCTTGATACTTCGAAATTTTGTGAAACGTGGCGGGGTATCATGTAATCCACCATTACTATTTTTATTTATTTTTATTGTTTTGAATTAAAAAAAATTTTTTAGAACAAGTAGCAATCCAAGAATTTACGTATACCATGAAATGTCTTTTTTTCTCTACCCACGAAAATTGATATCCATGAAATTAAATGAATTCACAGTATTTGAATGGCTTGTGTGCAGTTTGTATTCTAACAAGATTAAATCTCGTAGTTCTGTATTATACCCATCATATAAGGCCTGGAGGAGGTATGGTATAGAGTAGTTATACCATTGGAAAACATGGAGTCATTGTTGGTTTTTCTTTCATTATACCCCTAAAATGAAGTTTAGGAGGTATATAGGAATCATCCTGTCTGTCTGTCTCTTTATTCACACTTCTTATTAGAACAACTCTTGATTGATTGATTGATTAGTTAGAGTTTAACGTCCAATGAGCAATATTTCAGCTATATCAGGACGAGAACAAGTTAATCAATTCAAAACAAATTGTAAGTAAAAGAAGAAAGAAATAAAGGTGGAAGGGACAACCGGGGCAACGACTTTTGATTGCCACTGGAAAAGGGGAGAAATGGGTAGGGGCAGGAAATTTAGCCTTCTATACGACACCCAGTGCGTCTGCTCTCTTTAGAGAAATATAGAAGGGGTCTTTATACTGCATGGAGCGTGGCGTTTCTCCACACAGTTTGGCTACAATGGTTCGCGGTCAGGCTTTCCGTATTATGACCTGACTACCCCGCAAAGACAGGGCATTCCCCTATCCACCACCTGGGGACGCGCCCGGCAGCTCTGTAGCCAAAGCCCCTGAAAACCTATTCAGGTGCCAGGCAACTCCTCTTGAACCACTTGGAGGATATTGATGAAAATCATCACAAAGGAAGGATATGTACATGAAGGAGTATAACTATTGTTGGAAACCAGGAAGGGGAGATAATTTGACTGACTTTTCATTGATTCTGTCTCCTTGAATTATCTAGTAAGCTCACCTCCTTTGAAGGATTTAAATAAAACTTTACGCAAAGAAAGTACACTATTTGGAGATGTGCATGTAAGAATAAATTTTTGTCCAAATCCATGAATGTGAGATAATTTGATTTTTACTTTTCATTGATTCCATATGTACAGATTATCTTGGAAGTGCAACTCCTGTTAAACCATAAATGAAAGATTTTGATGAAATTTACACAAAGGAAGGACACGATATGGAAATGTGTATGAAAAAAATTGTTTGAATCCAAGAAGGGGAGATAATTTTTTACTTAGACTTTTATTGAATCTTTCTTCTATAATTTTTCGGACTTTGACAATTTTTGTGTCGCCTGCTGTAAGTAGAGTCGACACATAGGGATTACTATCTGTCGTCGTCGTCGTCCTGCGTCGTCCGTTGGTTTTTGAATCCTCAACTCCTTCAAAACTACTAGTCCAATCCCAACCAAACTTTCAGGATATGTTGTTCACTAGGTGTAGTTGTGCACCTGATACTTAGAATTTTGATTTTACAGAGTTTGGATGTACACAGAGCCAAAATTGCTCATTTGTGAGTGTTGCTTTTTGAATCTGCAACTCCTTCAAAACTGCTAATTTTATTCCAACCAAACTTTCAGGATATGTTGTTCACCTGGTGTAGATGTGCACCTGATACGTAGAATTTTGATTTTATAGATTTTAGAGGTTTCATTGAGTCAAATTTGCTCATTAATGAGTCTTGTCAGTTTTTGAATCTGCAACTCCATCAAAACTGCTAGTCCAATTCCAACTGAAGTTTCAGGAGATGTTGTTTACCTGGTGTAGTTGTGCGTCTGATACTTAGAATTTAGAATTTACAGATTTAGAGGTTAATCTTCGACTCCTTTACAAATGTGTGTGAGATTCCAACCAAACTTTCAGTATACCGGTATGTTGTTTTTCTGGTCTGTTTATGCACATTGTACTGGAAATTTTGTTTTTACAGATTTAAGGTGAGACGTTACTAAATGGCTATGTCTTACTTTCTCATGAAAATTTGCACACAAGTAGATCTTAATGACTTACATCGGAATATCAACTTTTTAATAGGGGTCATGGATCACTTAAGCANAGAATTTTACTAATGCAGTATACATACTGTAGTACAGTAAAACCTTGGTAAATATGTCCCTCATTATATTAACCTCACACTTTCTGACTGTCCATTTTCCAGTTTGCTTTGCTTTTAGAGTAAATTTCCTTTGACCTATTGCAAAACCCCTATATTATGCCAAATTTAATTTCTGGTATGAAAAAATCCCTTATGGTACCTCAACAAGCAAACGCACATGAAGCTTTGGACACCCACACTGCAATGGGAAATTACATAAATTTGCAAAAATATTATTATACACAAAACAAACATAAAACCACACTTTTGCCACTTTTAAAATTCAAAAGTATCCTTATAACTATAATTTAGTCTCTTGAGAGTAAACATATTTGAAATCTGGATATTACAATGTTTGACCTACCAGTTTGCAGCTTTTTCACCTAGTCCTTATTGTAAGATCACTTATTTGTGAAATTATTTTATTTCATTTTTAAAAGTTTTTGGTTGATCTTTTAAAATAGGGTCTGTAAGTCTCGTCATGTGACACCGAGAAATCATGATAAAATTGCAATTTGAAAATGTTTCCTACCAAAATATGACGTTGCGCGATTATGACGTTCAATTTATTTGCTTTAAATGTCATATGTTTTTGTTTAAAATGCAACTTTCGGGTACAAGAAGCGAGACTTATTGTAGGATGTGATAAAGAACAAGAAACAATCGCTAAGTATACGGCAAAATATCCATGAAATTTTATAACCGAATGTCCCTCCTTTTAAAAACTTCAAAATTTGTTGATGCAACATCTTTATAGTTATCAGCTAATTAAATATACCAGTGCATTTCTATAAAACTGGTATAGATATCAAGCAATACAGTTAATTTAAAGATAAACAAGAGTTGTCAGAAGACAACATAGCTCGCCGGGGATTAGTGTGACCTCGATGCACAATAAATTTGAAAGGTCCAATCAGAAAATTCTTATCACAAGAAGTCGCATACCAAATATAATCACCCTACCACTAAACAACTTAATTCTAGAAGCAAGATTAAAGTTTTTAAAAAAATGCCCTCAGGGCAAGGTCAAGGACAAAGAGTCTACAAATATGGTACCATCATAAAGCTCTCATCATAAGGGAGTTACATACCAAATATGAACACCCTACCATTAAATAACTTAATTCTGGAAGCAAAGTTAAAGTTTTTCAAAAATTGCCCTCAGGGCAAGGTCAAGGTCAAAATGTCTATAATTATGGTACCATCAGAAAGCACTCATCATAAGGAAGTTACATACCAAATATAAACACCCTTCCACTAAAAGCCTTCCTTCTAGAGGCAAGGTTAAAGTTTTTCAAAAGTTCCCCTCAAGGCAAGGTCAAGGTCAAAATGTCTACAAATATGGTACCAGAAGAAAGCTCTCATTACACGGAAGCCACATACCAAATATCAACATCCTAGCTCTTCAGGTCTCAATTCCACAAGCCAGGTTAAAGTTTTGCTGACGCCGACGCCGACACTGGGGGTATGACAATAGCTCTCTGGACATTCGTCCCGGCAAGCTAAAAATATCAAGCACACAAAACCTTTATACAAAATTTGAAGAATATTTACTGATTTAAAGAAAAGAATATGAAAAATATCTGCCAAATTTGAAACTATTTGTTTATAATTCATCCATCTAAAATTGACTACTTATTTCAAATTCACTGCTACAGAAAACTAATGAAATCCGAGTATACTGAACTGCATATTCTGATTGGCTAAAGAACATAAATCTTGCAATGTCATTGCTTGATAATGAAAATTTTAACTTAAAATTCCATGGTTATTGTACAGTCAATTATGAAAAGGCAATTAACCATATTATTGTCATTATTTTCTCCAAAGTCCAGAAAAAAATATACAATTAACATTTGTACAGTGAAAATGATGGATTTTAATGCATTTAAAACATTTTTCATTTGCTATGTCAAGGTGGACTGTAAAGCCTAAAACAGGCCTTTCACACAATGCAGTATGGCAACAGATGATTCAAATTTTTTTTTTGAAACTTCCTTGCACGTACTATATAAATGAAATGTTTCAAACTTGGCAAATAGTGACCTATATAATATAATAAAAAGTGGTAAAAGTGGTCTACATATTAAATATGGTTAGTGATGTATAACTAGCTGACTTTTCTCTATATCTCACCACACTATAACAGTGGTGGAATGACTTACACTTAAGAAAGAGGATTTNGACGGACGGACGGACGGACGGACGGACGGACGACGGACGACGGACGACGGACGCCAAGTGATGGCAAAAGCTCACCCTGGCTTTAGCCAGGTGAGCTAACAAAGTAGATTTTTTTTCTTTTAGAAATTTAAAACTGTATCACTTTGTCTCATTTGATGATACAGTAAATAATAACAAGTATTTCCTTATGAAACCTTTGTCCAATGTCAATAAGATTTGCTGAAACAAATAATCATGTTCCCTAGACCAGCTTACATTCATAGGAAAGGTGGGGGTCCACAATCCCTTTGAACAAAAACAAACTATTGCAGCAAATATATCTTAAAAGCTAGAGTATAAAATAAAAATAAATATGGATATAAAAAGTATCCATCACCCTTTAATTACAAAAAAATTATGTAAGTTTACAATCGTATAGTACCTTAATAATTCCATAAATACCAGTGCTTCTTCTATGGTATTCTGGCTGAAGAAATTACAATTTCTTTGTAGAAAAAGAGTTTTACTGGGTATGAGTTAAAAAAATCTTGATAAGAAACTTCAGTTGAAAAATGAAATTATGGTCCTAATGACTCTTATTTCATATTCTTAAACAACTTTGGTCAATAATCAAAAGAATTTACTTTGATTGTTAACAAAACTTATCCCCATTATGTTTCCCCTTTTTATTAATTTATTTATTTAACTTTTTTTGCACATGTAACATACATAATGGATAACATACAAACATCACTAAATTTCAAATCATTTAAGACCTTGCTTACATAAGAGTCTGCGGAAAATTCAAGGACAGGTTCTCACTTACTGAAGTACATCTGTACAATCTTGTCATATGCCCCTAATATAGATCAACAGTAGGCAAAATTAAACTTCTTTTGTTGTTTTACTGGACCGTTAAAACCAATGTATACCTAACTATATATGGTCATGTTATAAGTACAGGAGAATTAAGAAGAAGGAGTCTTTTTTCCTGAAGCTTAGCACCAAGGTTATATCTCTGTTATTTGGACTGAGATACCATAAAGAATTTTACTAATGCAGTATACATACTGTAGTACAGTAAAACCTTGGTAAATATGTCCCTCATTATATTAACCTCACACTTTCTGACTGTCCATTTTCCAGTTTGCTTTGCTTTTAGAGTAAATTTCCGTTGACCTATTGCAAAACCCCTATATTATTTCAAATTTAATTTCTGGTATGAAAAAATCCCTTATGGTACCTCAGCAAGCAAATGCACATGAAGCTTTGGACACCCACACTGCAATGGGAAATTACATAAATTTGCAAAAATATTATTATACACAAAACAAACATAAAAACACACTTTTGCCACTTTTAAAATTCAAAAGTATCCTTAAAACTATAATTTAGTCTCTTGAGAGTAAACATATTTGAAATCTGGAAATTACAATGTTTGACCTACCAGTTTGCAGCTTTTTCACATAGTCCTTATTGTAAGATCACTTATTTGTGAAATTATTTTATTTCATTTTTAAAAGTTTTTGGTTGATCTTTTAAAATAGGGTCTGTAAGTCTTGTCATGTGACACCGAGAAATCACGATAAAATTGCAATTTGAAAACGTTTCCCACCAAAATATGACGTTGCACGATTATGACATTCAAATTATTTGCTTTAAATGTCATATGTTTTTGTTTAAAATGCAACTTTCGGGTACAAGAAACGAGACTTATTGTAGGATGTGATAAAGAACAAGAAACAATCACTAAGTATACGGCAAAATACAGAAATTCCATGAAATTTTTAACCAAATGTCCCTCAGATTAAAAACTTCAAAATTAACAAAATTTGTTGATGCAACATCTTGATAGTTATCAGCTAATTAAATATACCAGTGCATTTCTATAAAACTGGTATAGATATCATGCAATACAGTTAATTTAAAGATAAAAAATATCAAGCACACAAAACCTTTATACAAAATTTGAAGAATATTTACTGATTTTCTGAAAAGAATATGAAAAATATCTGCCAAATTTGAAACTTTTTGTTTATAATTCATCCATCTAAAATTGACTACTTATTTCAAATTCACTGCTACAGAAAACTAATGAATTCCGAGTATACTGAACTGCATATTCTGATTGGCTAAAGAACATAAATCTTGCAATGTCATTGCTTGATAATGAAAATTTTAACTTAAAATTCCATGGTTATTGTACAGTCAATTATGAAAAGGCAATTAACCATATTATTGTCAATATTTTCTCCAAAGTCCAGAAAAAAAATATGCAATTAACATTTGTACAGTGAAAATGATGGATTTTAATGCATTTAAAACATTTTTCATTTGCTATGTCAAGGTGGACTGTAAAGCCTAAAACAGGCCTTTCACACAATGCAGTATGGCAACAGATGATTCAAATTTTTTTTTTTTGAAACTTCCTTGCACGTACTATATAAATGAAATGTTTCAAACTTGGCAAATAGTGACCTATATAATATAATAAAAAGTGGTAAAAGTGGTCTACATATTAAATATGGTTAGTGATGTATAACTAGCTGACTTTTCTCTATATCTCACCACACTATAACAGTGGTGGAATGACTTACACTTAAGAAAGAGGATTTTAAGAACTTTGAATTTTTCCGACTCAGAATGGGTGTGGTTGTGGAAGGGTTCAGTGTCTGCTGTCGCAACTCTGTGGCTCCCTGGAGATGAACAAAAATAAAAGCATGGCATGCAAAGAAAACACAAAGCCAAATAGAAATGTTGAGGAAAATAATAACAAATATAAACTGTGTTCCGAGATACAATATAGGCTATTTCACTTGAAATGAACCGTACAATACAACAAGGTCTTGTAGCCTGATCATGTGACACTGCAATTTACATGGTATATTCCAATTTTCATACTAAAGTACATCTAAAATGGAAGTATTTAAATTATTTTTTTAAGACATACAAAATGAAGGACTTTGTAAAACAACAGTTATATGCAACTGTTGAAATAGTATTGCTTTCTTCAGTCATAAAAGAAAATATATAATGTGCTTCAGCTATGTCACTTGTTACTAAGAAATAAAATCTATCATAAATTGTTAGGCAATTTAATATTCAAAGGGAATGCAAATATGGTTGTATCACATGCAAAATCTCTTTAGTGCCAGCTTAAGTTTGTGACTTAATATGCAGCAATGCATTTAAAATGACAAAAGATATGCTTCCCTTTCAATTTAGATGAAAATCAGTTGCTACTAATAAATGTACCTCATGATAATTGTACCCATTAAGGTACCTCACAATAATTATATCTTGGAACACATATTTAAAATTAACCAACAATTAACATGCAATTTCATGCATGATTTATCAACATATATGCCATTCATACCATAGGAATGGTCAGGGGTTAATTTGTATTCCAGGAAAAAAATGGCTGAAATCAGTTTTTACACTGAAAGAATTTGTACATTTCTAAAATATATCCTTGCTATATTCAGTTAAGACCATGTTTAATCAACTGTGTAGTTCTAGCACTTAATAGTCATTGATACATTTACAAAGGATAATTCATGTAAAAATATTAACATTTTAAATAGCAAGAATTAAGTACGTTTTGCTCATCTCCTCCTTCCCTGGGTTTTCGTTGCCTTAAAAAATTTGTATTTTGAATTTATGACCATTTTCTTCAATTTCTTCCATTATTGATAAACAATCAAAAAATAAAATTCACCAGCCTAGGCTTAGTTTTTCACCTAGTTGAACAAGAATTTCGGATTTTCCTAATAATGGTCTTTAATAAAGCAAACTATTTAAATATATTTGATTAATTATCACCAATATATGTATGGATATGCAGTGAGAATTCTTCAAAATAAATATATTTTGGCATAACTGATTACACATGGATGATCACATTATATCATATAAAGCTAAGAATACAAGAACCACACTTTATCATTGACATGGCCTTAAATTTTACTTCTGAATAATTATACTTGATATAAATCCCTGTATTACATAATCATTCATGAAAATTAATGGTTTTGCTGATGCCCTACAAGTATAGGAGATTTCTTGGAAATCTTCAGTGTAATTAATTACTTCTAATCATCATTTGCCTAATTCCTTTTGAAGATGATATAAAGAAATCCCAATTGAAATATAATTATTAATGGAATTTTCCTGGAATTTGAATGTCATTGATGTTATCCTTGTAAACAATTAAAACAGGTTGTTTTTAGCAAAATATATATATATAAAGGATACATGCAAAGAAAACAGAAGTATCTTTAAATGATTCTGGGTTTAAAATTAACTCCCTTGACAGCAATGCATTATGGGTACATGCAAAAAATAAAATGGATATCATGACACTTTTGCTTCGATCGAAACCACTAATAAAACAAACATCCAACCTTAATTTCTACTTAAGTCTGACTTGTGGAGGGAAGGGTAAATTTTAATTGAATTGTAAAATTACAGGCCATACAAGAGCTTTACATTTCTTCTTAACATTAACTATTAAATTGAGAAAATGAATTAGTAAAACCCATGGCCATAACAGCTACCTTCATGCATTTATTATAACCCATGATTATTCCTAGTTCAAATAAAAATCTGTCATCACAGAAAAGGGACCATTTTGGACTTTCTTTGTGTTTTGGTTATTCCATTTTTATGACATCAATTAAAAGAAATGTGCAATTAATTGAAAAAATATACAATATTTTTCTTTAGTCTTAGTCAAGTGATACGAACATTTTCTGATCACAAGTTACCCAAAAAGAGATGATACAAATAAATATTTAGCCTAGCAAAGCCACTAAACACTCATTTAAATGTGACGCAAAAGCTGCATGTGTAAAGATTATCCTTAAGCTAATATTTCCTATCTCTCTTGATTTTCCTTTCAATTTTCTGATTTTTATTTGTCTGGAAATTAGAGACAAGTCTCTACCAATCTTTTTTCTAATTTATTCATTTATAAAGAAACTTATTTTGGAACTTTAAAACAAAGTATAAGGTTCTATGTTTTCTTCACTCAACAATCAATAAAGATTTGCCTTGTTATTTTCTTTCTCTATTGGAAATTCTCTTTATCACCAACTGTCAATCCTGAAACTTCATCTTTAAATGAATCTAACTGATGCCTTCCTTCTATCATATTAATTTCATGGTTATGAAACAAAATAAATAATATGTATATTCTGTTCCTATGTATTAAAGATGTTCATTTCTGAAAAAAGGTTTTTATATTGGAAATGCTAATGACTTTCTGACCTATAATTTTTGTCCTGATTAGGTCTGGATCAATCAAGTTTCATATGGAAACTGCAGTGGAGTGAAAATTAAACTCTTAATAAATCAATACTAAACTTATATAAGGAGTTTTGTTTAACAATTTGTATAAAGACTTGACTGAGTTTTCAAAAACAGTAAAAATTTTCAAAGAAACCAAAAAAATTTAAAAAACAAAACAGTATCCCTATAAACCAACAGTTTTAAGTTTAAACAACAATGAATAACAAAGTACCCATCCTTAGATTTTTCTAAACCTACATGTACAAATAGTTTCAGCAATAAAACATATTGCTGTACAAAATATCATGTGCTACACAGTAACGAAGTACACATTAGACATATAGCCTAAACCTTTGTCTTACATGTAGTCATTGCTTGACAACAGAGAAAGGACAGGACTTCATGTATTGAGAATTATCTACCTGTATGACCTAAACACATCCTACAATTCTTCCATTCTTGTTGAGGTATGCAGAACAACATTTAAGACTAATACACATACAACAACATAGTGAGAACACAGAACTAGCAATGTGTTGGGACAGCACAACCAGAAATATAACATGTGTTTACGAGCCATTTGCCTAATATGACTCTTTTATCAGACATCAATTTTCATTTCTAAATTTCTCAAAACTAACATTATTTTTCTCGATCAGTGTTTATAAATCTTTCAGTTATTAGTCTTGCAATTGTTTTGATTTGATCTGCACTGAAGAGATACAAGTTGTCGAAATGGCAATCACCAGAAACTGCGGACTTTATTTGTGAGTGAATTGGTTCCATTTATACTCCAACAAATAACTTTCAGTGTTAAATCCTATATCTTTTTTTCACTGGAGTGGAGTTCAGGAATTCAATCAATGAAATGAAATTATTAAAACTAAAAGACATTAGAAACACCTAAAATGCCACTGCCAACATATAGACAAGATTTTTTTTTGCCCCAACTTCAGTCAAAAGGGCCATACATTTTTTAAATAATGACCAATAAACACATGTTGATATTTCTCCTTATAATAGTGCTGTTAAATCATAACAACTCCTTTATCATAAGTTTGTACCACACAGAGCAGGATTTTCAGTCTTTTCTACTATAAAGCAAGCTAAAACGACTTACACTGAAGGAATTGGACTTCTGTATGACGGACATTTTCTTGTTTTTACGAGACGATAATGGAGTAGAGGTAGTTATATCATTTAAATCCACTCTGTCGGCCTACAACGACAAAATCCACAACACATGCAAACATGCATTAGTCAGGTGGAAAAACAGAAATACGTAAAATTGGTTGATGAGGGTTATTCATTAAATTTGTGAAAACTGAGATGGCAGATGGCACATACATGATAATAAGAATTGCTTCAATGATCTGAAAAGGAATTTAAAATTATGATTCAAGACGCAAGAAAAAGCATTTTCAAATCAATATTTGCCTATATATAAATTGTATTTAAGGGCGTTTTTCTGTCCATCTGAACTCTCAAATACACACAATTTTAATAAAGCCCATATGTGTACATAGAATAATTTTATTAATATACAGATGACCCTCGTTACATCGCTATGTCTTGGACATGGCTAATTTTTGAGATATGTAAGGGTAACAATATCCATGTAACTTTGAAAAAAGGACCTTGAAAATGATTGGCAAAAAGTGAGGGACTGATGTAGGAGAATCAACATAATGGGGAGTGCTGTCTTAAAAGTAATTTTGGAGATTTGCTTTTGGAAATCTGATAACAGATTTTACGTTTCGAGGTATCATACTTTTACCGGTAATCAAAAATAAGCTTAAATGAAATCATCATTAAATGCCCTTTATATAGTCAAAACTTTCACAGCAGGTAAATTTTCAAGGAATACAAAGATATCTAGACAACATTCTCAAATGTTTCAAGTATAAATCCTTTCTGGTGAAGTGCTTGAGGAGGGAGTGTCTAATAATTGGCAAAAGAAAGCCAATTTTGGAAAATTTTAGCAATGCAACAAAAGAAATGCCAAAAAATAAGCAGGTGTGGCAAATAATTGTTGGGAGTCAAAAGCAAAATGTGGCACAACAATAAAAGCATTTCAGTGTAAACAACATTAAAATTAAACAATGTGGCGGTTAAACAGTGTACTGAATTATATGTAATACTGGACCTAAGGACTTTTTATTTTTTGCAAGATAATGTAGTTGTACCTTTCATATTAGAATTTACCCTTTTCCTAAAAGTACAACTTAATATATGGTGAAGAAAGGGGCAGCAATTGATTAAATAGCAAAATTTTTTTAAGAATGGAACAGGAACCTTTTGAAAGATGTCCTTCCATAAGGCTGTGTTGTATCCCATGAATGATTGAGTGTGAATTCAAAAATTAAACAAGTTTTCATCATTGCAAACAAATGTAACACAAACTTAATTAAAATACTGAAATCACCTAATTTCAATATATGTCTGGCATTGAATATTATTTGAACCACATTTTGACTTTGCAATAATGAATACAAACTTGTTAATTTATGAATCTACTGTTTTTTTCTGTAAGCTCTTGATTAAAGGAATGTCTTTCCAGAAATGATGATATTTTTTATGCAGTTGTTTGAAAGTTTCTGATGTTTTAATGTCTTATTGATTTATTTATTACAGCAGAGGTTAAAATTAAATGTCAAAGACATCATAATTACATCAAAGTTTAGAATTCCTATGAACATTGTATACTGTAAACGTATCAATTTTCGTGGTGTACTAATTTTCGCTATTTTTGCGGTTGGCTCTGGAAACGCGAAAAATAGTACCCGTGAAAATAAATTTTTGTGTAGAAAAAGACTTATAAACATTGAAAACCGTGAAAATTGATACTTTCAAATATGTCGATCTTTCATAAACTGCGAAAATTAGCATCCACGAAAATTAATATGTTTACAGTATTCTTTAAGACCAAATTATTCTTTAAAAACAAATTATATGCCTATTTTATCCAAATCCAGATTTCAAAACTTTCATGAGTGCACAATTTTCTATTCATTGACAAAAATTTTTTCAATGACACTGATATATCAAAGATTCTGTGTCATAAATTTTTAGTATATACATATAAGTGGTTTTTTTTCTGGAAAGACTAGTCATTTCATGTGAAAAGTTTACATAACATTGTGTAATTAGTTTGCAAACTTAACAGTTCTAATAGTTTATAAAAGTTTATCCTTTCAAACTTAAAGAATACACACTGATCAATCTAAATTGGGCATGTAACAATTGTCGACAAGTGACACAAAATAAACTAAATCAATCAATCAATCAATCGACACAGCTTATTCGATATTTGATACAAAATGGAAAGATAAACCAAACAAATAACCTCCAAGTACAATTAACAGACACATTTTTTTTCATTTTCGGTCAAGAAAAATCTGTTAAGTTTGCAAACAACATTTAATAACCAGTTTATAACTACTCCATCTTATTATTCTGACTAGGTAACAGAAATTCACCTCATCCTGCTGTTGTTGTTGCATCTGTTTTTCTTTCTTTCTATCTGCTTTCTCTTGTTTTTCTGACTTTCCTTCTTTTTCTTTACTTTTTTCTTCTTTTGAACCTGGCTGGCTCTGCATGAATATAATATAGCAAATACATAATTGACAAACAATCAAAATGCTCATTGGCTATTTATGATTGATGAAAAAAGTATAAGACTCATCAATAGCTCCATAAAAATATTTTAAAATATACAAGCAGAATAATCAGTCTTTACAATGTAATAAACTCAAATAGTAGGTATAATTGTGTAAATTTGTGCCGTAGACAAAACAAAATTGTCTGACAAAATATTCCAAACAACAGCCCTAAAAGGCTAAAATGATCTTTTTATATTTACTTAACCGAAATAATAAGTATGTTATCTTCATACAAATGTGCGGTGATAAAAAGTCCACATAAAATATCTCTGTATTTTTGTATACAGAATCATGAATTGTCAAATTGAATTCATGGCTGTCCCAAAGAAGTAACTTTGAACCTGTGAAATAGCACAAAGCAAATAAAGATTCAATAGCACAAAGCAAATCAAGATGTTCAAACTCCCAGAATAACAATCTCTAGGTGCCATATACATGTATGTTTTAATTGATCAGTCATCTCTTCAAATTTATACTTAACTGTAATAATAATAGGTATCGTCATCCTTGTAAAATTGTCATGTACATAAACATCAGCGTAAAATATCTTTGATATCCGAATACAGAATTGTCAAAACTTCAATAACATACACACAATCCCAACAAGTAACTGACTTTGTAGCACAAAACTTCAGAAAACAATATTGGATAATATACCACTTTGTAACAAGCCACAGCAATATGAAATATTAATAACTTTTTGTAATCATACTAGTTTATAACCTCTGGCTACATGTGCAATTTAACATTGAAGTTGTTGGTAATGGAATTACTGCTGATCTGGTGAAAGTTCAATGATTGATATTGGCACCCCAGGGGGTCAAACTTATGTCTTATTACCTAATACACAACTTGATCTACTTATGTGTAATATTGCAAACTTTTAATGTCAAAAAGTGTCATAAACATATTTACTTTCATACTATGTTGTATTATAGATTGGCTGGACTGTTGAAGAAAATTTAAATAAATGTCATGAGAAATAATAGTTACGTGTGAGAGAGGGTCAAACTTTAAAACAGACTGTTGTTATATTTTAAAGGGGTCAAGCTTTCCTTTTCAAAACATAAGATAGGTAAAAAGAATTTTCAGGCAAATTTTCCCCAAGAGGGCAGATTTTTTCTTAAAACTCTAAATATTTTGGCATACAAGATCATAAACATGCATTTTACATAAGCACTACTTTTTCAATTTTCAGAAAAATATAGGATATGCTAAGAGAACTTAAGAAACCTTCAATTCATTTCCAATACAATAGGGCCTATGATTATCACTTGATAAGCATACAGGAACTTCTATCTGATATCATATTCTGGCAAGACATGTTATTATAAATTGAACATTTGTTGTGAATTCTTTGTGTGACAATTATGACTAAATAAAGACCAAATAGATTCTGATATATGTTATTGATTAATATCTGCTTTACTTCTTTTACTAAGAGTGCATGTTACTCTAACAGGGCTACCAGATTTATGTTAAATTTGATTATGCAGACTATGCAAATGGCACTAAAATGTGGCTTTACTGTCACAAGGGTACCAGATTACTAATATATTGATTACCTGAACTATACTACTGGTACTACTTGTTGGTGTTACTGTCACAAGGGTACCAGAACTTGACGTGGATTGACTACTGGTACTGTGGGTATCGTATGGTTTGCTGGCTTGTGATTGTGAGATGAAGTAGGCTCTATGAGAATGGACAGGGGTCATGGGAATACTAGGCATGGGTGATGAAGACAGTGATGGGTAACGAGTCTGGACTATTTTCTGGCAAGCTAAAAATAGACAAAAAACATGTTAATTTCAGGCTTTTCTGGCAAGCTAAAAATAGACAAAAATATACCGTATTTGACATTATTAGCGCCCCTGCTCCAATAAGCACCCCCACACCATATTTCAGAGTTAAAATACACAAGCACCCCCTCAAATTCCAAACTGCCAAATTTTACTTACGTTTATTTGCCGATGTAGGAGTTTAGAGCAGGTATATAATCGCCATATTTTAAGAAACAGAATATTTACATACCTACCATGACTCCTGAGTAACGATATCTATTTATTTATGCCAAATTCGTGTGATAGATTAGTATTACTTACTCATTTCACCAAGATTTAACTACCGGAAGTTGAAGACACATAGAACTTAATAACAATGATGGTAACAGACATGCTGCTGATTCATTTAAGCGCCCCATTTTTGAATTTTCTTAGCACCCTGGGCGCTTATTAGGTGGAATATGGTATGATCATTTTACAAAATATTACTGTCACATCACTGGTATATAATAACACACTGTTTACTATTATTTTTTTCATTCTTTTTTATATCATCTTTATTTATCAGATTGTAATAAACAATTATAAATGAAATACAGAAAGCACTAGAGGATCTGATATTTCATACAATGCTGCAGTGTTCTTTACAACTTATCTTTCCTCCATTACTATCTTGAAAAATATCAATACACAACTTGCAATAGGGGAGAGTTAATGTTATATATTACAGTATGTATTGCAGAATCAACTCCAATACAATAACAAAGTTTTATATGTACATTTACCATCATTGAATGTCACATCAACTGATGTTTTTGCATATCCTGAATTTTCATCACTTGTACTTTGTAGAATGATTTTGTAAACAGAGCGACACTACTGTCTCAAAAACTTATATACCAAGTGTACGTTCAATCACTGTTGAAATTGTCTCTAATTGTCAGAATTTTTACGTTTGTCACCACGATTTGACAGATCCCTGCTATGTTTCCATTTCAGAAATGAGAGAAGACATCTTTGATTATATCCACAGTCAATAAGGGGATCGACACAGACTTTCCCGGAGTTCCTATCATTGTCTATGTTTGTCTTTTGTCATTTTATTGTTTTTCTTGTGCAGTTCTCTGGTGGATTTTGGCATGTGATTGCAATTTTCGGCCATTGTAAGTGTTTCCTGTTATCTTTCCTTCATTAATTAGACAAAACCAGACTTTCCATTGGCAGTGTGATGGCTGCCACACATAAAGCAGATCATGCTCCACACTTAAGGAGCACCTGACAATACCTCAGTTTTTGCAGGGGTCACACACACTGCTTGTGCTCTAGTTTAGTGGCGTTCTTGTTCACTTTTCATTTTTTGTTAATTTGTCTTTTTTGTCTTTGTAAGTTTGACGTTGTTCTAAATATGAATTGCCATGTTATTGAATTTTTTATTTAAGAATTCCCCCTTTTTTCAATTTTTTGCTTCAGTAATAGTGTGCAGATGCAGTACAATTGTCTACGTCTTGGTTAATTTCAGCAAACATGGGAAAGTTTCGTCATTTTCTGAATGTTTTTAATGTTAATGACAGTTTTGGGAATCTGTGTATATGAATGTATATATTTACAGTGTGATGAAAGGATTTTATATCAACCTTTTTAGCAAATTTTTCTGCAACTTCTTTGAACATTCATTGCACTCAAGAACCATGATATACAGGACTTTTATAGCATAAAAAATATGTTATTTCATAACCTTTAGGCATTTCAGTTTCTACCCTGTTGTGTATATCAAACACAAGAATATCTTATTATCACTGAAATCCAAATGTGTACAACATTTTCTCTGCAACTCAAAGATTTTAATAAATATATCTTAGATTTTACAAGTTTTATCTTGTGATTAGCTTATATATCTAGAATTAAGTAATCCCCCAACAGAATGAGGGAAATGGAACTGAACAGAAAATGTACAAGAGATTTGCTAGCAAAACAAAGTTTGCACCAATACATGTATAACAAGTGTAGATGCAATTAATTTTTTGCCAGAATATGCACAACTTAAAACAAGTTTACTGCACCACCACTTGAAAGTTATCTATGTATTGCTTGCATCAACTATCATGGCAGGCGAGACAAAATTATCACTACTAAAATATACAGTTAATTTGTAAATAGTGACCACCATGTCCCCTTAGTATAAAATTTGATTACCATCTTGAAAGACTCTTTCTACATTCAAACCATATGTTGCACAAGTTTCATAGTATGAGCATCTTTTGAGGTCATTGGCGAGTTTACGGGCTCTCGTGTCATCGATTACACGTGGATTACTTTCACTGATTGCATCTGAAAAATAAAGGAAGATCATATATAGTGTTTTCACATAACACCATTATACTAATTGATTGATTGATTGCGGTTTGAAAGCTACTGGACAACATTTCAGCTATATCAGGACAAGTTAATTGATTCAAAATTTTTGAGAAAAAAAAATAATAGTAATGTGGATGGGTGGAACAATTGAGACAAACAAGTTTTGATTGGTACTTTAAATGGCGAGAAATGGGCGAAGACAGGAAATTTTGTTGTCTATATACCATTTACTGCCCATTTATAAAGAAGTAAAGAAGAAGTCCTCATATTGTTGTCTATATACCATTTACTGCCCATTTATGGAGAAGTAAAGAAGAAGTCCTCATATTGCATGGAGTGTGGCATTTCTCCATACAGTGTGTCTACTATGGTTTGTGGCCAGGCTTTCCATATCATGTGCTAATTAACCTGCTATTTAGGTATTATATACATGTTCCTCTTTTCCACCTGGGTGTTATATACATGTGCCCCTTTTTAACACCTGGGTGTTATATACATGTTCCTCTTTTTCCACCTGGTTTTTTGTTTTGAACTCTGACATTTGTTTATTTCCCTGCAGCATTGAGAAATACTTATAATGACTGTTTCACTTGGAGCAAAATATACAGTTGAACCTGCCATTGCTAGATCACCAAGAATGTTTCAAACCCTTTTAGTTGTCCCTTTCGTGAAGTTTAACATAATTCCACTTCAATAACACCCCTCTAGTATGATCTATTTTCAATGGTCCCTGATCAAGCCATTGAACTTTGGCAGATATGTGACTTACTGTGGAGTGTTTAGCATTATTTAATAGTTCTAGCTTTGACCATGATTGCTTGCTTCTTATATCTCATTTCAATAAGACCATGTACTATCAAGAAACTTTTAAAATTTGTCAACACTTCATGATCAAAACATTTGACTAATTGATAAAACAAAGGTATATTTGTTTCTACATTTACTATCAATTGAAAATGAAAGCTATCAATTTTGCACATGTGGAGGAATTACTTCTTCATCAAGTTTATCACCATGTGTAGAATTTTATCTTCATCAGACCATTAGAATTAAGCCATAATTATCATCTCTGCTTATTTCAATCACAAAAGACATTACATGCCTCAACGTACAGCTTCAATCAAAACATACAATTTTTTTCTTTTAAAATAGCTACCATGTGTGTTAAATATTTTCTTTGTGTACATCTTTTTTTATGAAATGAGGCCCAAGAAGGGATAATTTATAGAACTCAGATGGAGTTGGGTATATTGAAATAATGACTAGTGGCAATTTTATTCTACATATAAAACAAATAGAAAATGGAAACAACTAAAAAAACAAATGCGCAGCAATTTTTATGCTGTTTGAATTCTGAAGGCATGAAGTAAAAGACCTAGGAATACCGAAGCAAAAATGAGGAAAGGAGGAATTCCAAAAGCACGGCAATTCACATTCAACACGAATTGAGACAGCATGACAAAAACAAAGCAAGTAATGAACAAGAACGCCACAAAACTAAAGCACTAACAGTGTGAACCAGGTATCATCAGGTGCTCCGGAAGAGTAAGCATGATCTGCTCCATACATTGCATCCGTCACACTGCCAGTGAAAATTCCGGTTTTGTCACAGTCAGAAAATCAGACATACTACCAGCATATGAAACACTAACTTAAACTATACTATCAACGGCATTAAAACATCAATCCTTATCCTTTTGTCTTTGACAATAAAATAAGTTTAAGTTGTATCTTTCTATCAAATGCAGTGGACGTCAACATTATTTAATAGCAAGTCTTTCAATTTGAAGTAGACTTGGTGAAATTTTGAAATTTCTATTGTCTTTTTTAAATTTATACCAGTTTATGTTTCCAAGAAATACCCATCAGAACTGTTTAAATACAACAGCAAATGAAGGGGAATCCTACGAAAAAAGAAGAAAAAACAACGAGAGAGTATTAAAATGTCCCCACTGCCATTATCTTATGTTTCACCTGGTGTGTTTATATTCAAATTTAGATTCACTTTAGCTACTCTGTGTCTGTAAGACACATATGATGCCCAAACAGTTGGATAAAAAACATGAACATCTACTTACTATGCACTTGAAAAGCAAAATTTCAAGAACTTTAACTCACACAGCTTATTGATATAACCAATCAGGAGTTATCCAGAATAACAGTTCCAGAACACACTTTCAATAAAATGGCCTAGTTCAACCAC
>MJUU01000035.1:131213-154659 GCA_002080025.1 Modiolus philippinarum | reverse complement strand
AAAGTAAAAATTAATGTAGCATTGATATTGTGGTCTGGAATAATAGCTTCTCACAGAATGGACGCAGGGATGGAGTTACGCAAGGATGTACCATAGGGGTAAAATAATAAGTCCCCTATTTTCTTCACAGGGGCACAAAAAGGTCAGTTTTTCTATTACAGATAAAATGTCAACAAAAAAGAAAAATTACCTTATTTTGAACAATTCAACACATACACTAATAACCAAAATGAAGATAAAATACTGACCCACTTGGAATAGAAATCCATGAAATCTGACTGTATGTTGTAAAGCACTCTGCTACTTCCTGGATACATATAGGGATTCTTTATTTATAATGTTATAGTAACCAAACATCTAAAGCAAACTATGGAAACACCCTTCATAGATAATTATAGATACCGTTATCTACTATTTTGAGAACTGGTTCAAATTTCACCAAAAATTAGTTGGTCTCTGATTTCAATGGTTAACTTTTTTACATGATGATTAACACAGATGTGGAAGATGTGTATTGGGATTGAAAACTTGACATGAGGATGTCCCAGCATGATATTTATCATTTTATGCAATACACATTTTCTGGAATGTGGAATGTATTTATTTCTTATCTGATGTCATTACATGCAGACAGATGAATAATTTGAAAAGATAACTATAGGTTCAGCCATTTATCATCATACTTAAAAGAAATCACAGCTGCCATTCAAAATGTTTTAATTTTATCAATAGTACATGTTTAATAAATATATATGAACTTAATGTTTTGCCATGACAAAAACATCCCAGAACCATTAACTGGTGAATGTGTCTATAACACACTGATGCCCTGCCGTCAAATTTACTGCAATAGAGAACTTAAACAATTTATTTCATAAAACACCTAGATGTTTATGGACCTAATACAAAAATTTAACAAAGTCATTCAAGTGTAAAATTTAGGTCAAAGTCAACAAATTGTCTAAGAACTAGGTAGTTCTCACCAAGATGAGTCACTTCATGAAACATCATAATGATGTGTTGTGTAGCTGTCTAGAAATGGACTTAAAAATACAAAATTTACCAAAAGTCACTCAGCATAAATGTAGGTCAAAGACACTTAATAGTCCTTGATTTGGATAGCACCTGTCAAGGTGATTTACTTAATGCAATACCATTGTGATAGCATGTTCAGTTGTTGAGAAATAGACCTACACGCAAAATTTAACAAAAGTCACTCAAGCGTAAAATATAGGTCAAAGTCACTTAATTCTTGATGATTTGAGTAGTACTCATCAAGGTGATTAATTTGATGAGACATCATTGTGGTATGATGTGTAGTTGATGAGAAATGGACCTAAACGCAAAATTTAACAAAAGTCACTCAACCCTAAAATATAGGTCAAGGATCCCTAATTGTTAATGAATCTGGTAGTACTAATCAAGGTGCATGTACTGATGTAATATTATTACAATATTACAAGAGGTTACCAAAATATGGACCTCAACGCAAAACTTAACATCGGGACCTACGACGTACGGATGTAGGGACGGACGGACGGACGGACGGATGGACAATGGTAAATCTATATGCCCCTTCCTCTACGTGGAGGTGCATAAGAAGAGGATGTAAACTAAACTGTTATGATGAAATTCAGAATTGAGAAAGAAATTACAGAAGAGAGAATATGAAAATGACAGGTAATGCCTTTGTCAGCCTTTTTTTTGTCTGCTTTAGTATTTCAGATCTGGACATTGAACACAAACTTTAACTAAGTCACTCAAACATGAAATGGAGGGCAAGGTGACCTCATTTTTATACAACCTCAAGTCCTATCCAAGATGTCAAAAGATATATTGATTATATGTTTCAGATCAATGGACAAAATGGTACATTCCCTAGACATCACTAGAATACTGTGTATCACTAAAATACTGTGTATCACTAAGATATTGTAATCATTGTAAAAACATAGTTGAAGATGAACAACATTTCATTATAAATTGTCCTTTATACAATGAAATAAGGAAAAAAATTCAACATATTCACAAATATAGAAAAAGATATTGATTTCATTAGAAAAATACTAGACCCAAATGATATAAAAGATGCCAAAGAGATTTGCTCTTTCTTAAAAGAAGCGTTTCAAATTTGTAAAACTTGAGTCGGTGTCAATCAATCTGGTGTAGATGAACATATTGTTCTGTCATAAATGCATTAGGCATACAATTAGATTATTTTACTATTGTTACTTACTGTTTTAATGTTTGTAGTGTTTGTTTATGTGTATTGTATGGATTACGCTATNGTCTGTGCTTTATCCAATAAATATTTGAATTTGAAAATACTGTGTGAGCTCTCATCATATACCCAATTATCTGAGCAATATCTGAATATTTATTTTTGGTCATATTTCCAAATTTCTACAAAATACATTTTGACCACATCTCCCAATTTCTACAACTCAAACCACAAATCAATACATTTTGGCCTTATTTCTAAACTTCTTATAAGCCTAACCATAAACCAATCTACATATTTCTTCAACCCTCACCATAACCCAACACACTTTTGCCCATATCTCTCTATTTCTACAACCCTCACCACATCCCTGATATTTTGGCCATATCTCCCTACTTCTACAACCCTCACAATATCCCAAATATTTGGCCATATATGCCTAATTATGCAACCTTCACCATTTCGGAGATATTTTGGCCTTATCCCCCTATTTCTGCATAGTATTCAGTCATTGACACTGGATTTACAAATTCTATTTGACTTTGTGAGTCTTATAAAGTGCAAGAAAAAATCCTTACTATAAACCATACAAAAACATTGAGAATGACATAAGAATAATCCATGCCAATTTCCTACTGTGAATTATAGTATTGGCATACTTCTCTTAATCTCCGCTAGCATGAATATGAAACATTAATTCTGATGATGTAATAAACAGGTATATTTGTCCCCCTGGATCAGCGTGTAGGGAAATGTCATGCTACAGTTATATAATTCACTTCTATATGTAAACACTGTCAGTTTATTAGTATAACTCACTTCCAATTATTTCTTTGAGATCCATGACTATACATGAATATCAATTTTTAAATAGAATTCACTAGTCGACTAGAGTGATAAAATACTGTGAATGATGAGTACGGTATGTGGATGGAATCCAAACTACAATTTTAGTTTTCACATGGGTGGGGGGGGGAGAAAGGGGATGCTATGGTAGAGGTAGGGCATTTGTGTCATCTACCTAAGACTGGGTATCCAATAACTCAGAACTGGAGCAGACACTTGAAACACTGGCACTAATTTTTCAAGTTGGACAACGAAAATCATCTGAGTGTGTCTTCAAATTTTACCAATGATTAACTCAGAACTGGAGCAGACACTTGAAACACTGGCACTAATTTTTCAAGTTGGACAACGAAAATCATCTGAGTGTGTCTTCAAATTTTACCAATCAGATCATTTCAAATTAATGACTAGATCTACATTCTTAGTTTCAACTCCAAATTGAGTAGGAACACCCAGCAAGAGTGCTCTTCCAAAGGAAGAATAATTTAACCTCTATTTGAAATGGAAACGACCTAGGTTTGGAACTAAAAATTAATAAATAAACTGACCAATGATATCCGAAAAATCTAAGAAATCTAACAGAATTGAGAAACCAATTTTAAGTTGACCACTTGGACTTTGATGAATAGGAATGATCATATAATTAGCATTGAAGAGATACCACATGTTGAATGGACATCAAAGCCAAACGTTCATTGAAACATTGACATTTATATTAAATATCTTCTTTGAATGGATTTTGTTTTCTCTGGATAGGTGTCAGTGGGGTCTTTCTAGACATCTACATGTATTATTGCATACTCTCATGACAAGGTTTCATTCTGGTATCATGTTACAAGGTTTCATTCTGGTATCATTTTAGAAGGCTTCATTCTGGACAAGGTTTCACTCAAGTCTCTTGTGACATGATCCAAAACCGTCCCAATATCCCTACACATGTCTTGACTGTGGTCTCTCCAGACATATTTTTTTCAAGACTCTCTTAACATTTTCTGGACAAATTTTATCTTGGTCTCCCTAGATCATCTATGTAGCAACTCTTTACCATACTTTCACTGTGCCTCTCTCTAGACAGGCTTATCCTTGGCCAAAGCAAATTTCAATTCATTAACCTTTTTTGGATTACTCATGAGTTACTGTACTGTGGTCTCTTAGATAGCTTCACTTGTTAAGATTAGCAAAGATTAGCATTTTTGGTCTGTTTAGGCAAATTAAAGTGATCTCTCAACATGTCTCTCTCGATAAATTGTCATGACATTGATGATTTTGCTTTACAAATCTATGTTTCTATAGACAGGTTTCATCAAGTCCAGTTTAGCTCTTGACTTTTCATACAAGTTCAACCGTGAGCTCATTACATGAATTCATATTGTCTTGCAATACAAATCTATGGTCTCTCTTGTCATGCTGAATAAAAATTTTCATACAAAGCCATTTTGTTCCCTTTTTTACAAATATCTTTTTTCTATCTATAATACATGTCCAGCCTCTAATTCTACTTCCTTGAATCAAAGTCACTTTCTTTTTCCCTGTCCCTATTACCAAGAAAAGGTTTCAAAACTCAAAATGAAAATTTCCATTATGCTATAAAATTTCACAATAACATAAGCTTTCATATTAAGCTGTGTTCTCTACACTTACCTTAAATGACAGGGAACACTTAAAACACACACTAACACTTGTCATTAAAGAATTACTCATTTCCCAGACATAGATACCAAGGAATGAGGAATTTTTTGCCAAGTGAACGAAGATTTACTATTACGTAACATACTAGATAAGTGTCAACCTGTACAATCAGCAATTATATTGCTTTAGAAATCAAGTCAACTTATCTCCAGTTCCAAAAAAAGGGGGTCTTATTTTTGGAAATGAAATATGAAAGCTGAATTAGTTATTCAGTGTAACTTTACATTTGTTTTGCCACAATTATTAAAAAAAAATTGTGAATTTTTCCCCTTACAAAATTTGCACCATATTTTTTTCTTACATTGTAATGCATTTACTGTAATACGAATTTTTGTGAACTGATATTTAGAATTAGAAGTAAACAAATGTATTACCTCAAAGTATATTTTTATTTATATATATGGAATACAGGACATTTTGATTTGGATACAGACTTTATCACGGCCAATATCAAGTGAGCCCACTAGAGCGAGCTTGATGTCTTATGCCATGATAAAGTGCATATCAAAAACAAAATGTCCTATATTTCTTTTATCGGTAATTCACAAAATGATAAATAGAACTCTATAATAAATAGAAATAAGCTAAAATTTGCATTTCTATTGTTTATTGTAATAAATTTATATGCATTCTTCATTCAATGCATTACGCCTATGAACATGACAACAAGTACCAAAACATGACATCAGCATAACAACCAGCATGCGATGCCTTCACAGTGACCGGATATTTTCATCGGTGATACTGAGATAACTATTTCTAATCCCTCCTTGTCAAATGAGATTCCCCTATTGGCACCTCTTACCCCTTCACAGTGACCGGATAGTTTCATCCGTGATACTGATATAACTATTTCTAATCCTCCCTTGTCAAATGAGATTCCCCTACTGGCACCTCTTACATTGAAAAACATTGATTTTAATCAATCATATTTTCATAGTTTTGAAAAATAGATAAAGAATTCCATCTTGCATAACATGCAGGACGTTTTAGATCCTGAAACCACAGCACAGGGACAGGTGTTGTACTCAAAAAGACTTAATTACATATCATCATGGTCTTCAGATTTATAGTTTAACATTATTGAGCTGTCAGGAATTTGAATGCCTTATGCTTAGTCAAGTTTTTAGGATTTCAGCACCAAGAAAATGAAATCTACAACCATTCAAGTCAAACTTATTTTCAAACAAAACCTAGTTGTTGTTATGAAAGATGATTAAATCTATGACATTTTATTTGAATAAATGCATTTAAAAAAATTTGATTAGATCGGTAGGATATCAATATCTGACTGGTAAAAATTAATATAACCTTACATCAAAATGTGAAAAAATTTTGAATTTCGTTATTTATAAATGTTTCAAATAGATTGAAACTGACATGTCTGTAAGTCTATATTTATATTGATTGCCAAAAAGGTTATAATAATGTGCCTTAAAACAGTAGAACTAGTCAGATATGACGTTAAAGAGAAAAAGAAGGGAAACGGGGAATGTGTCAAAGATACAACGACCCAAAGGGGAGTAATAAAAACTCAAAGCCACCATAAGATCTTAAATGAACAGTAAGAAAATCTTACAGAGTTTCATTATGTATATATTGGATCAGCAGGACTTGTTACAGAACATCGCCAATCATGTTTTGTTGTCTCCCCTTATCTTGTGTTCTAATTATAGTGGTGAATCTAGATTATATTTTACAATGTTTGAACTGTAAATTAACCTGAAGGTCTTAATAACAACAACTTATCTATGTAAGAGATTACAACATACTAACCTTGTGTACCGACTAGTATTAAAGGGATTTCTGCAGCATTACGGTAGTGGGCCATCTTGGCAAAATAACTATACACGGTCTGGAAACTCATCTCATTCTCCAGACTGAACACAAATATCACAGCATCAACCCAATGAGTAAACTGAAACAAAAAACAACTCAATGCATGTGTATATTTCTATCATGATGCTGTGTTCTTTAGTGTTGATGTTGCACATACAGGTTTTGACAATAACTAATTTTATTTCCAAGTAAGCAAAAGGACTACAAGATGTCTGAACTGCAGTGACTTTACTGATCAAAAATACAGCTATTTTTTTTTCTAAAATTTGCTATCCTAAAGGACTTCCAATATACAAATCCAGTATACGTAGTTCATCAAATTTTCTAGTCTGGTGCTATGGACTAGTGTTAGTGTTGAAACCTGATATATTTTCTAGTTAACTTGTCTGACAGCATTGCTTTGCATCGATTCTGGAGCTTCTGAAGTGACTTTGTATCCTTGGAATCTCTCTTGATTCTGGGTCTATTATTTGTGTTTTTCCTTTTTTCTTTTGCTTCTAATGTCAAATTGAAGATGCAAAGATTTTTGAATTAAGAATTCTATCTCATGTTGAAAGCTGATCTTAACAGATAGAATACTACTGACTCAGGGCCAACATCATATCAGCATTGTTTGTGATAAAGTACACATACCTGCATCTCAGGGGAGCCACCTTCATCCCTTATCAAGAGGAGGTAACTCTGGCCATCGATGATCACTTCCTTTTTGAAACGGCCCCCTACAATCAAAATTTTTTAGGTGAATTGAGCCAAATTATACTTTAATATCTGTTGATTAAAGTGAAGAACAGTACACATTAAACATAGGTTGTCAAAAGTTTTGTCTCAATATGGCACATGGTTACACTGACCTCATTGTACCCAAACACTAGTCTACAATCATAAAGGCATAGGTATGCAAGATTAAAAGATCTTACCATGTGAAGAAACAGACCCAAGGTATGAACCCAGCCAAAGGAAAAGTCAGTCATGCAGTAAATGTAGCTCACAGTGACTTAATTATTTTGCCTGTGCTGATTTCTTAATTAAGTCATTCAGTATATAGTCCAACTCATTTAACACTAGCAAAGTATTGAATCATTGTCCCCCTACCAAACAGAGCCATCAAGACCACCATCCTCCTTTATACAGTGCTTATATCATAGAAGTGAAAATGAAACAATTACAGGGTCAAAAATACAAAAATAATCTTAATATAAATATCATGAGCTTGTTTGGGAGCTTATTTTTTTCATGGAACTAACTGGACATAAATATATTGCCCTTGGGTGGGCACAAAAACTGAAGTTTTTTTACCT
Source organism: Modiolus philippinarum (assembly GCA_002080025.1). Lineage (NCBI taxonomy): Eukaryota > Metazoa > Mollusca > Bivalvia > Mytilida > Modiolidae > Modiolus > Modiolus philippinarum. Next base: position 146,766 of record MJUU01000035.1, on the reverse strand, counting down.
ACATACTTATTTTAGTTTTCTAACAAACTTTTCATACTACCACAATAAAACATAAAAAATTTACAAGTACTCAATAAGTAGATCCTTGTCTCAATAACCTTACAAGTATCATTAAAGTGAAAAGGAGATGTGATAAAATGAAGTTTCCACTACTGGATAGATTTGAGGAGGAAATGAACCGTTTAATCAGTTAATTACATTTAGCTGTGTCAAAACCCAGTGGGAACATCTATCTTATCATATATAGAGGAATTTCTATATATCTGCCTTTAAATCCAGACATCCAGCCTCTATTTTTACATCAAAAACTTTTTCCACTGTAACTATAGATTAAAATTCTGGTTCTTGTACAACAAGCATTTTCATTCACCTGTATCTATCAAAATTCATGAATTGTGCCCTTGTAAAAGCTAAAATGATTTTTAAGTTTGGAGAGATGTTTGAATAATATTGCCAGGAGTCTGCTGAATATAACAAGAGAAATATGTAGTCTATGCCTAGTGAAATAGTGGTGTAGATTTATTTCTCTTTGTTTTTTACTATCATCTCCCTTGGTAAAATAAAGATGAAATTAAATTTGAGAGGAGTTCGATTTTAATTTGATTTTTATGAATTCATCACACTCAAGAGATTGGCTATTTTCAATGCCTGATAGTTTTTGTAATTGTATTTTATAGAAATTTTACAAACCCTGTTTATTTTTGCAGAAAGAATATGACAGAACCTTGAGAAACAACAATTATTCTACAAGATATTCACAGAACTTGCTTTAGAAGTACAGTAAAATCAGTGGAATAGAATGACGACTTAACCAGAAACCTGTCTAAACCAATAAGATCTGAGAACATTTTGCTTATCTTAACCTGTGTAAACCAACTACCTCTCTAATACTATGTACAAACAAATCCAAAATTTGAAATGTAGTGCACAGTCCATTTTTTTTTTATCTTTTGAAATTTGAAGTACAAGTACAAAATGTTTGGACTGTGGGTATCATATAGACTCAAATGGTAATCACCAAAGTATGCCCAAAATAAAGCCATAAAAAGGGGTCCCAAAAGGTGGGTCATACCTTCAAATAAGGACAGCGAGTAAGTCAAAGCAAGATGGCTTTGAATACAAATTTTTTCTATTATCCTAACTTTTACTCCCAACACTTGTAACAAAATCAAGGAAAATACAGTAAAACAATTTTTCAAGTTTTGATCAATTATCAGGTTAGGAAACCGATTTATTTACAATCATGATTTACTCTGTATCTACTAAATACCATAATAACTTGTATATCTACACATTCTAATCAATAAAACAACTAATTCCCACAATCGATATCTATTTATCATTTCTCATTACATACAATTGACTGTGTTACAGAATGACGTGAAAAATTCATGACTTAATCAGAGGGAAATTCATTACAAACAGGAAATATGTGGGTTTTTCATTGATGCTCTCATTATTTATGGAAAATAATACTATCTTTGTAAACATACAACACTAAACCCAGACTACTTCTGTAACCAGGTTTAGACACTCATAACAAATTTAAGCTTGCCCTAAATTCAACAATTCAAAAGCCTAGTTTAACTGGAAACATAGCTGAACTAAACCCTGACTAAACTAGAAACCTGTCATTTAACTGGACACTCCTGACTTAACTGGCAACCTGTCTAATCAAAACCCTGTCTAAACTGTACACCTAAAATCCTTTTGTATCAATATTTGTCTATATTTAACCTGTATAAACTGAACAAATGCTTCAATCCCAAAATGGTAGAAATTTTGGGTTTAATGTAAAATTTGTAAGTACTGAAGCTCAATCCAAACAAAAACAGTTAATTTTAATTATGGTTACATTTTTTCATGTGTAAGATTTTATTATAATGTCTGGTGGAATAGTAAACTGTTTACCGAATTCACAGACTAACTGTTCCATACCCGTAATAATTGTGCAATGGGACATCTTTCAAATCTTATCCTGGTAGACAATGTTTTTCATAGGCACATTTGTGTATATAAGCTAATAAAACTGTTATTTCATGCCCTGTTTCAGATATAGCAAAACTATTGTACCTCAATGATGGAAATGACTTACAAACTGTTGCCTTGGTCTCTAGCCTAAGGTCATTTCCATAACCCCAGGATATTAGTTTTTGCTGTTTCCTTCAATGCATGAAATAACTGTATACTGTTCTATATCTACCCATAACTGTGTAACAGTTACAATCGAGGGAGAAAATGTCAGGACTTTCACATGTACCTACCTTCTGGAGATTCTTCTTGCATGTATGAACCCGTTAAGTATCTGTGAACCAATGCAGATTTCCCACTGTGAACACTTCCTAAAATTCCCTGAAATGTCAAATGTTATATATCTGTGAAAAAATGCAGACATTCCACTGTGAACACTTCCTAAAATTCCCTAAAATGTAAAAATGTTAAATATCTGTGAAACAATGCATACTTTCCACTGTGAACACTTCCTAAAATTCCCTGAAATGTCATATGTTTAATATCTGTAGACCAATGCAGACTTTCCACTGTGGACACTTCCTAAAATTCCCTGAAATGTCATATGTTTAATATCTGTGAACCAATGCAGATTTTCCACTGTGGACACTTCCTAAAATTCCCTGAAATGTCAAATGTTTAATATATGTGAACCAATGCAGACTTTCCACTGTGGGCACTTCCTCAAAATTCCCTGAAATGTCGAATGTTTAATATCTGTGAACAGATGCAGATTTCCCGCTGTGAAGTCAGAGCGCTTCCTAAAATTCCTTGAAATGTCAAATGTCAAATATCTGTGAAACGATGCAGACTTTCAACTGTGAAAACTTCTTAAAATTCCCTGAAATGTCAAATGTTAAATATCTGTGAACCAATGCAGATTTCCCACTTTGAACACTTCCTAGAATTCCCTGAAATGTCAAATGTTAAATATCTGTGAACCAATGCAGACTTCCCACTGTGAAGTCAAAGCACTTCCTAAAATTTCCTGAAATGTCAAATGATAAATATCTTTGAATAAATGCCGGCTCCCCGATGTGAATACTTCCTAAAACTCCCTGCAAAGTCATGAAAATCATCCATAACATTTGTTATTTTCTTAAATCCCTGATTTCACACTTCATTTCTAAAAGTATGATAAATTAAAAAATATAGGTGTGGTGAGCCACGATTAAAAGGTAACAAATGTCTAAAACAAATAATAATGAAAAAATACCATAAAAAGCTTAAAAAGTAAAAAGAAGGGGCCAAACGTTTCAGTCGCTAAGACCTTCATCAGTGGTGTACAGGGCCAAGGAAAGTAAGAAGTGGACTTGTCCAACACAAATGGCAAATAAAACTACTCAGTGAAGTTTTTACATAGTGTACCTTTATTTACTATCCTGTTATCGATTAGGTTCAAGATCAGCGTGTTTACAATTCAGTCACGCATGAACTTCACTGAGTAGTTTTATTTGCCATTTGTGTTGGACACGTCCACTTCTTACTTTCCTTGGCCCTGTACACCACTGATGAAGGTCTTAGCGACCCAAACGTTTGGCCCCTTCTTTTTACTTTTTAAGCTTTTTATGGTATTTTTTCATTATTATTTGTTTTAGACATTTTTTACCTTTTAATCGTGGCTCACCACACCCTTATTTTTTAATTTATCATACTACTTGTAGCCCTTGCGCAACACTTTGTTTCATTTCTAAAAGTACCCAGTCTACAAGGTGCATAGTAAAATGAAGACCCAATTTTAGTTTATACTGCATTAGTAAAATTCTTATTTTAATTGTCTGATTAATTTGAAAGCATGCATAAAATATTCATTCTTACTGGAATCCTTTGTCAATTTTGATTACATAAGTCATGAAAGTATTTCTTGTGCATAATAAGTAAAGTGAAAGGCTTTTGATTACATAAGTCATGAAAGTATTTCTTGTGAAAATAGCATGGCTTTAGTTTACATAAGACTTGAAAGTATTTACTGTGTATGCAAAGTGAGAAAGTAGCATGTTGGCTTTAGTTTACATAAGTCATGGAAGTATTAATAAATGTTTGTGTATGCAACCTGAAAGTAGCATGGCTTTTGATTACATAAGTATTTCTTGTGTATGCAAAGTTAAAGAAGCATGGCTTTTGTAAAGTATTTCTTGTGTATGCAAAGTGAAAGTTAAGTTTGCTGGCTTTAGTTTACAAAAGTCGTGAAAGTATTTCTTTGGTATGCAATGTAAAAGTAGCATGGCAAGTAATTCTTCTGACTATACCAGCAGTTAGTTGGGTATATATGAAAGCGCTTCATGTTTATTTCACCATTAAATGGGATGTCAATTCAAAAAGCAAGAATGCAGCTGTTACAGCTAATTTCAAATGCATTTTTTGTTGACTCTTTCTTATTTGCATTGTTCTTTTTAACACCTCATGTTCAAAGTCTAAGGGAATTTTTAATCTTCTGAAATCTGTATTATACAAGAATATATGCAAGAATCTTATTCCAAACTAATTATTCAAAACTAACTGAAAAAACGAAATGCTTGAATTCAATAACACTGAACTAGAATTATGACAGAAACACAATTATTTTTGAACTTTTGTTCCACTAGATTTTACAAGAAAATGTATGAAGATACAACTAATTAGTATATATAGTAAAACCTACATACCAGTTTGAGGTCTGGTACAGATCTGCTCAATGTCCATTCCTGACTGTTTACAAAGGAATCTGGAAATAGAAATTAGGGTCATTAACATTGATGAAATTGAGTGTTCATAAACTTTTGATAATCTGTTTCCTGTATAGTTTGACATACAAAAATGTAAATTTGGGATAAAAGACAGAGAAATAAAGCAATACAACAGCCCTATAGTACAAACAAGCTGATTATGGTCCCAATACTATTCATTTGAAACCTGTGTTTGTTCCCTTTTTTCCAAACTGACCCATGCACATTGAATTGGGAATAAAATGCTGCCCTATGAGCAAGGATGTGTACATGTCAATTTCTGCAACTAAGCAAACCTACTAAACTGAAAACTAGCTTATTAGTCTAGTCTTTAAAGAATTCAGTGATGACTTCAGCCAATTGCAAGATTTTTGTATTCAATTACCTGAATCAATGCCAAATGAAGTAATATTATTGTTCTTAAACAATCCCTGTTATAATACACAAAGACACTTCAAAACAAGAGTTTTATATATTTGACAATTTAACTATGGAGAATGTAGAAATGTTGTTTGTTACAAGATACAGTTGGGGATTATATTCTCTAATAATTTAAAGGAGATTTTGAACAAAAACATGACCCCCCTTTTCTGATCAATACTCCTATCAGGCAAAACAAAATGTAAAAAATAATGTCAACTTATTTTAAAATATATCACTAATTTAGAGAGGCAATTAAAAAATATATATATATATACATATAATTCAAAGTGTGAAAATATAGAATCCACAACTGCTTCGAGTGAAAAACAATATTAGTTAAATTTTCAAATTTTTGAATGCAAGGCTTGCCGAGCAATTAAAATATTTGACAATTTAACAATGGAGAATGTAGAAATGTTGTTTCTTACAAGATACAGTTGGGGATTATATTCTCTAATAATTTAAAGGAGATTTTGAACAAAAACATGACCCCCCCCCTTTTCTGAGTATCCGAAATAAATGTGTTGTTTTAGCGTTACGTCATCAGCCATGAGTTTTTTTCATGACATCACACTAGTCAAGTCAGAAAACGGCAAACATATTTGACGTCATAATTGAATTTCATCCAATCACTTGCCGAGAACAACATTCTCTCTAGAGAGGAGAAATGTATTTCTCCAACTGTTCACGATCAGGAAACATGAAAGCAGGACAGAAATTAGAGAAACTGAAACCCGCTGATCTCTCAATGCATTTTAAAAATAAACTAGTTGAAGACATGGTGGAATAGCACCTTCAGGCATGGTAAAGCTCTATAATATTCACATGAAAATTCAGAACTAGTCTTTTTTTTCCATGAAAATTACAGAATGTTGGGGTACAAAAATTTTACCTGACCCATGCAATATAATCTTCCCATCGAGTAATGCTGGTTTCAATGAGGAGTGAGTCCGGACTGCATGGGCCAAATCATTACAGCAAAATACTTAAAAGGCTGGCTATTTGTAGGTTTGGAAGGTCAAGGGATAAGGGCAAACCAGTGGTGTAATGGTTAACAGTCTGTGCCTTTAGCAACTAGCCGTACGCCAGAGACTAGTAAAATAAAAATTTGAAGTCACTAGCCCTGTGGGCTAGTTAAAATTGTACCTCATTAACAAGTGCTAGTGCTAGTGAAACTGAGTTCAGGCTAGTACAACATGGGACTTTACTAGCCCCTTAGGGCTACTGAATGAATAAGTTTTTAGCATAGACTGGGTTAGGAGAGATCCTGTGCTCAATGAGTCAACCAGAATTCTCTGCTATGCATATAGCATTAATAAGTCTGATTTTCTCTGAAGTTTTCAGAAATTAGTGGACATTCAGTCAACCAATTCCCCAAGAATTACTAAACAGAAGAATCAATTGGTACACTAAAAATATCCTAAACCCATAATATGGTAGCAAAACCCTAAGATCATCAAGTGACTCCAACTTTTGGCTAGAATTATCTCCAGGGAGGCATCTTAACTAAAACATGGTGGATATTTCCTAATGAGTTATCATTCTGGTTAAGCATGCCAAGCTTTCAAGACAGACATGCACACTTCAGATACAAAATGTACTGTCATACATATATTTGGTTCTGATTGACTACAATACTAAAGAGTTTACATGAAAATTTTCATCACAAAATTTTATCATTTAACAGACAGTAAATCCCTATCTTTTTATCATTATTTTGATAGGTGCAATAAAATTCTTTTCAAGTTCACAGTAAGGCTAATAGCTAATTAAGAAATTTTTAGGTAATGATAAGTCGAAGAATGTGTTCAATTTAGGCATAGAAGATTCAAATGTACAATTTAAAACAAACTTTACCCCCCCCCCTCCCCAAACTGAATTTGAAAAATTAAGTTAAAGACCCCAAACTGAATTTGAAAAATTAAGTTAAAGAACCATAAGTCAAAGCATTTCAAGAGTTCCAGAAGACAATATGCACTTACATGATCTGCGAGTTATAATGGATCCATCAGTCTTAGTTCTTCTATATGGCAAAGACAATCGTTTCAATGTGCCAAACATCACTGTATCCAAACTATCATTATTGAAAATTTTGGAAGTTCCCAAAAAATCACATTGAAATAATTTCCAACATTACACTAAACTTAAGAAAAAGACACTGCAAAACCTTAACTTCTATGAAATGAAGAATATTTGTTGGGCAATACAAAATCTCGCATCAGAATTTGTATGGTTTTTAATCATACAAAACATATAACTGTGTATCACAGAAATTTAATTAAGCTTTCCTATGACTTTGTCATTTGGAATGAAACACTAATATTCTGATTAATAATTCCTTCATGCAACCATAAATAATCCAAATGAAAAAATATTTCCAACAGGATTTATAACTTGATAATAAATCCAAAATTACATGACTTTCTCAATACATCACTTTCTCAATAAAACAATTCACATTTCCTTCTTCAAAGAATCAGAATTATCTATTTTTCAAACTAAAATTTAATTTTATTAAATTCCAAAATAAAAGCCTTCCTGCTTCCCCATTCATTACACATTATCTATTGTAATAATAGTAACATGTTTGCATATCTCTGTCAATTTAAGTTCCCATCCTCCCTCTCATTTGATTCATAGAACTCGACAAGTTTGTAGAGATTTACACTAAAATCGCCAATGAAGGTCAAAGAATTGATTAGTTTCCTTTCCCATCATGTCCAACTCATTGTGAATTTCGGATATCAATGCTTTATTTAATTGTACATCCTTCCTAATTACACTTCAATGCTATATGCACCAAATATCTACATCGAAATGAATTAAAGTGTTTTACAAAATTGTCATTGTCAAAATCTGCATTGATTTGACTTTATTTTTTCAAAGAAAGCAATGAAATCCCTCCATCCACACCGATCACCTGAACACACAAACAAAGTGATAGTTCTTTTTATCAACTGATAAATTTATACGCCACCTGTTGTCTAAAAACATTTGAAAACTGATTACAACATTCAATGTTATTTATTGTAAAGAGTTCAAAATATAAAATCTGGTAATTCTTCCCTGCTATAATTAACAGATTCTAAATCTTACAATTATCTGATGTAACATCATCAAGTACAAATGTAAATCAAAGTCTTTGTTTAATCATGAAGAATGATCAGATAAGCAAGGTGTATATATTTTTTACCTGTCAATAAACAGTAGCATTTTTTTTAGTGGTTTTACTTCACACAATGTTGTATCATAAAATAAATTGATCTCTTAACATCTGAAGGATAGTCATATCCTCATCAACCTGGCATGACCTAACCTGAGCCTCCTCAATTTTACAGGTACAAATGACAAGGGAAAGAGAAATCTTATCACTTAACTTTCATGATATATCTACCAAATGTCATGAATTTCAGAGGGTCAAATATTCTGGTACCAGTTGAAAGGTTTTACCAAAATCACGCATAAGATAACTACCAAATGTTATAGTTTATAAAAGCACATGTAGGTCACATTGCTGAGGTCAAGGTCATGAGGTGAAGTCAAATATTCTGGAACCAAAACAGAATTGTCACAAAGAAATCCTACCACTTGCTAGTACCAATGGAAAGATATACCCACGATTTATGCAAATAACATTTACAAATAGAATTCCCCAAATCTTGACTCACAGGGGCATTAAGTAAGGCATGGACCATTTGATTTTCAGGGGGGGGGACTGGGATTTTCACCAGAGCCGGGATATTTTTTTTCAACCGCTTCGCAGGCCAGATTATTTTTTCCCATATACACAATGCTAGAAAATTTTGTTGAGCCAGGCTTTTTTCTTCTAATGGACAGGATCAGGGCAAGATTATCTTTTTCAACGCAGATGCTGTCCAGAAATTTTTATTCGGCAAAAGTTAGGGCCAGAAAATTATTTTCTAAAAAATACCAGCCCCTTGCACTGGGGCATGTCGTCCTCTAGTTCAAACAAGAGGATGACATGCCCCAGTGCAAGGTATTTGTGACTGTAAGACACATACTAAGTGTAATGCCCCTGGCTAAACATTCATATTCATATGTAGGGATAACAGACAGAGTAGGGGAAAACAATATGTCAGCTCCTCCCCCCTCCCTGTATTTTTGTCATGGTGGCATAAAAAGATCTGACTACATGATAATACAAAATTCCATTCAGCAAGCATACTTCCCCTACATACAGATACAGAGTGAGTTAATTATTTCCTACATTACATAACTTCTTTCATCTTCTGTCACACTGATTATATAAATACATGAGAAGAACCTAAATAAATCATATGAAGAATGTATAAGTCAGGGAGGTATTTCTCTTCTAATCTTACACATCTATGCAATATTTTTTGGCCTGTTTTGTCAAAATTGAGTTTTCCTGCCAGCTCTACAATATTTTTATCGAGACTATGTAAGAGGAGGAACCTGTTGCAATAAATACGTTGGACCTAGCAATTTTTTAGGTTAGGACTGATAGGACAGATAATTCCGGAACTCCGACTGAACTATAGGAGGAAGATTTTCAATCTCAATTTCTCTTACTTTGACCCTAGCAAATGGTAACAGGTGAATCAATAATGTAGATCTTTAGACCAAGGTATGATCCTAGGAAGTGCATGGATAACTTAAGGTATGCAGGGTCGAAAAAATATACAAGAAAAAAATGGTAGTGTTGTTGTGAACTTGTATGTTTTACCCTAGTTAGTGGACTCTAATTAGCTGCCACTTCAATTGAGGCCATTCTTAACAAATTGTTTGCTGTTTTATCAACTTAACAATTTTGGATGCAAGTGGGTAGGTAGATGAATTTTTATTTTTCTTGGAAAACATCAAAAGAGGTTAATTTAAAACAAATATGTTCTAAAAATAGAACAATCTTTTTGGCGGTAAAATTCTTTGAGTAGGTAGGCTTTTCATGAGTAGGTCGATAAACAGCAAACAAACAAATCCCGATCAAATTGGGAGATCAATATCAACACTGATCAACATCCTATATAAATTGAAATTCAAAAATACAAGCAATCCTCCCATTTCAAAATCAATTTTAATCCATCAAAAGCCATAAACAAACGGGAAATATAATATAACAACCATGTCATTAATAAAGCTATATATCTGGGTTAGTATGACAACGTTGTCTAGCCTTCCAGAACACCAATACCATTACTCCTGGTAGAATCAATCATCTAATTGTCTATCTACATCACTAACAAACCAAACAGTTCTGTAAACAGGATCCCTAATGGTCTCTTTACTTTTTGTTATAATGGATATACTCGTGATACTTGGGACTGTTAATTAGGCAGATCAAACTGTATTAATTAGATAATTGTGGTTTTACTGTTATGATAAGTTTTGTTCACATTTCCCTATTTTAAACAGTCACCTAATAAACTGGACTCTATTGCAGTATAATAAATTGGGACTCTATTTCAGTGGGATAAATTCTGACTATACAGTAGTAGGATAAATTGGACTCTATTGCAGTAGAATAAATTGGACTTTATTGCAGTAGAATAAATTGGATGTAGTACCACTGCAGTAGAATAAATTGGACACTACTGCAGTAGAATAAATTGGACACTACTGCAGTAGAATAAACTGGACATTACTGCAGTAGAATAAATTGGGCTCTATTGCAGTAGAATAAATTGGACTCTATTGCAGTAAAATGCTCTCCATATGACCTGTTCAGAAGCTTATATTTATTCATAACAACATTTCTGGTCAATATGGAGCCATTATGGAAATAAATGCCCACTTCCGTTTGAGAATGCTTGTTCCAATACTCTCTATAGGACCCATGTAGGGTCTTATTTTGATTGACACCATAATTTCTGGGCAATATGGTTTCATTGAGGAAATAAACGTCACTTCCGGCTGTATATGCGCGATCTGATGCTCTCCATAAGCTTATATTGATTCCTAACGACTTTTCCGGTCAATATGGCGTCATGGTGCAAATAAATACCAACTTCCGTTTGTGAATGCGTGCTTCATTACTCTCTATAGGACCCATGCAGGGTCTTATGTTGATTCATACCATCATTTCCGGTCAATATAATGTCATAGTGGAAATAAATGTCACTTCCGGTTTCACAGGCGAGCTCCAATACCTTCCCACAATACCCCTGGATAGTCTTGTGATGTTCTATGACATCATTTCTGAACAAGATGACCACCTATTGCTTCAAATACGATTACTTCTGGTGACATCACACATTACATCCAGCTCAATATACTACTTTTCCCACTTCTGGCTTTACATCATATAAATATGTGTCATACAAGTATTTACACTTCGTATTTCCGCTTTAACACTACTTGTTCCTATGAAAATGCTCCTTGTCTGGCTTCCCGTCAAATGTCAGTAACAATAAAGCAGTTCATCCAAAACGTTTTCTATCGTGTTTGAAGTCTTCGTCTCCATATTGAATCTATCTGCTGTTGTAAACACACCATCTCACCAGTTGGCAAACCAGATCTTGTTCTGCACAGACGCTCTTGCACATTTCAGAGTATTTGAAAGCTATAATTTAGCACCATCCTTCATATAGGTCTTGTTGGGTAACTGAAAGATTTCTATTTAGAGTTGCATGACTTAACATTCATCTTAAGATTTGATTGACATCGTGTTTGAATAGTAAAAATCCATCACTTTTAGAAGAAAAATCATTCACTTGCATCATTAAAACATACATAAAATCCTTCGCTTCTAGATGAAAAATACTTCGCCTTTGCACACAAAATCACTTGCATATTTTTATAATATTGCTCGTATTTCGACAAACATCGGTTTTTTGTACACTAAATGTATACCGGTCGCCTTTTGAATGTTTTTACTCACGTACAAGGTAACATAATTGAATAACAATGTTTGATTTTATATTTTTTGTTTCATTAAGGACATTTAATATTTTTGAACAAAATCTTAAATTTATAAGGTCGAGAACAAGTTCCCTACATGCCTTATGTAATCTATTACTAAAATCATGTGTCTTAATAAGCAAATAAAATATCTTATCGTTAACAAGGTCATTTAGTCCATGTCAGTTAGAACGATCGTCTTATATTTCCCAAAATGCAATTGATTAATAGGAAAAATTACTATCGGGAGGACTAAAAATTACTGGACTCCATACGCATCTTCCTAGTGGTGGGAATCTATTGCAGTAGAATAAATTGGACACTACTGCAGTAGAATAAATTGGACACTACTGCAGTAGGATAAATTGGACTCTATTGCAGTAGAATAAATTGGACACTACTGCAGTAGAATATAACGGACACTACTGCAGTAGGATAAATTAGACACTACTGCAGTAGAATAAATTGGACACTACTGCAGTAGGATAAATTGGACACTACTGCAGTAGGATAAATTGGACACTACTGCAGTAAAATAAACTGGACTCTATTGCAGTAGAATAAATTGGACACTACTGCAGCAGGATAAATTGGACACTACTGCAGTAGGAAAAATTGGACACTACTGCAATAGGATAAATTGGGCTCTTTTGCACTAGAATAAATTGGACACTACTGCAGTAGAATAAATTGGACTCTATTGCAGTAGATTAAATTGGACACTACTGCAGTAAAATAAATTGGACTCTTTTGAGGTAGAATAAATTGGACACTACTGTAGTAAAATAAATTGGACTCTACTGTAGTAGGATAAATTGGACTCTATTGCAGTAGAATAAATTGGACACTACTGCAGTAAAATAAATTGGACACTACTGCAGTAAAATAAATTGGACTATATTGCTGTAGAATAAATTTGACTCTTTTGCTGTAGGACAAATACTGCATGCAGGAGCAGCAACACTGGGAAATAAATAACGACACTCAAGTGCCATTAGGATTGTTTTTATTAAAGTAATGTAAATTCCTCCCAATGTAACGTTAAATCAAAGTAATAAAGCAAAACTGTAAAAAACCAAATCATGCAGTGGTGGTACATGTATATATAGCACCATGTTAGCAAATGGTTAGGTAACTCTCAAAAGCAGAGTATGTACTGTTCCAGAGCACCTTTTTGAGGCTGTTGAAATACTGATAGCATTTTGATTACATTTTATAAAATTTCTGAAATTAAAAAATTCCTTCACTTGGGGAACCCATCTTCCTCTTGTGTCAAATTGGACATAATTTCAATTAAGGGGAGGGAATCAGAAGAAAGATTTGACAATGCTGGTACTTCTTGAAAATAAATAGAATATATACAAGTTCAGTCTCTGTTAACTTGAATAGATATTTTACTGTCAGATTATACATGTTTTCCACAAATTACACAATATTCTACTTTCATTACAATCTAGGATATCCAAGAAAGATAGAAAGCTGTTAAACAAACCAATTAGAAGTAAAAACATAAAACTCCATCTCACATCCCCCACAAATCATTTGTTTACCCATCATTAATTAGTACAATGAAGAAATTCCATTACTTCTTCAACAAAGCATGAACCTATTCTTCCCAGTAAAAAGAGATAAGGAAATATAGTTCTAGTTAACTGCATTTCAAGTACAAGTTACCTAACAATTCAGGAATTTTACTTCTTATACCATTATTGTATTGTCATTTAGCTTCATATATTTATACCGTGTTCACATATATTCCAGCTTTTGTATTCCGGATAAATCACACGATGGCTAATCACGCAATCATCATGTAAAATTTGTCCACACCATAAGAAATGACATAAGCTAAATATCTGGAAAGAGTGTTCAGATTACACATGATTATTGTATACATTTTGCTGTATTTTAAGGGTGTGTGCACTGTGGATATCTAGATTTATTCTAGATTACCTGTTCAGATTAAGCTATTCCAGATTCATTCCGGAATGAATGCGCGATCAAACCACCTCATGACTGGCTTTCATCACACGATGATAATCGCATGATTATTCCGGAATGATTCCACATATGTTTTATATGTGAACAATAAATCTGGAATGAATGCGCGATCATTATGTGATGAAACTGTAGTGTGGACAGGGTATTATATATGCCTTGAAATCTTACCAAAGAAGCATTTACTATTTAGGTTTCAGAAGTTTACAGAATTAAGTTAACAAATTAAAAGAATGATCAAATTTGAAGATCTAGAAAGTTCCACAATTAAAAAATTCTCAATGAAAAAGATGCAATGTATAAAGAAAGGCTGAAATTTTTCCTAAAAATTTTCTATCCTTTTTTTTATCTCTAACTGCATATCCCAAATTCTAAGAATTCATATTGGTCACATTTCATCTTCCTGAGTTACTATCAAATCACCCTGATTACAATTTTAATCAATACAGGTTTTTAAACTATCTTGCATCAAAGAAAATGCCAAGTTAATTTCTTTGAATCAGATGTTAATTTTTTGAGCTACAAATATCATCAAGAAAACAAGTTTTTTCTGCAAATTACAATCTATTTTCAGTCTAGATGATCATGACCTTGACCTTTGACCTACTTTCTCCAAAATCTATATATACAGTTCTTCCCCTCCTGGTACCCAACAATATATAAATGTTTCATTTCAATTTGAGGTTTCAATTTATTTTCTTTTACTGTGACCTTGACCTTCTATCTCAGTACTGCAGGTTTTTTTTCCCTCATTTTTTCCAATGACATTTTAAAGTTCCATTATATTTGGATGTAAACTTTTCGACTTATCATCCAAAACCAATGTTTGAACATACCCACACACCCTTAGCTTGCCACTTTCCTGCATTACCAAATCAAAAGCAGGTCAACTTGATTGCAACTCAGTTGAAAAAGAATATATAAGTGTTACCTTCTACAAATTATTTCTATTATAATAAACAGCAAAACAAAATTCTTAGTATTAACCAGAAAGGAATAATTGTATCCAGTTTCCTCCTCAGGTAAATGGAAGACTAAATCATTTATCATGGCAAAATGCACCATTAAGTCCCATACTCCAGGATCCCAAGGGTTCCTATCATTACATCTATAATTAATTATAATACTGCCAAGTTAACAATATGATCAATGTGGGGTTAAAATTGATTGCAATGCACCTAAAAAATCAATTGTGTTTCTGATTAACGATGGCTAACTAAACTTTTGTGCACACTGTATAAAATACTGTACTCTACAAAATTTTCCCTTCCGTTTCAATTTGCTTAAGCTTGGAAGTCATTCCATAAAATGGAACAAGATTCACATTATGAATAAAGCGGTGTCTTCCCATTTATCCAACTTTTTAACAAGTGATGACCCTAAAGGATGTCTCGCCTGTCCCTGCTGGACTCTAAATTGATGTAAAATCTAAGTGAACTAATCAGAAAAGTGAACATGCTCACTAGACTGTGAAATTGAGGTCAAGGACAAAAGTCACCTGCCAGACTGACATGTACTACCCAAGACCAACCTACATACCA
>MJUU01000035.1:110517-123088 GCA_002080025.1 Modiolus philippinarum | reverse complement strand
AATAATAAGGTATCAAAAGTACAGTTTTAATAAGTTCATTTGTGTTATTATGTCGATTTCAAAAATCAATAAAACAAATTTATTTCAGCAACGACAATGCCTTTTCTTACTGCGGTGTACTTTTACTTCTTGAGTACTTATTACTCCATTAGATTTTCACTGATCGATGTCATAGATGCAGGGGCCTTCGAATACGAGGATTCAGGCTGAGTTTCAAGAAGAAAAAATGATTCCAGACGAGTTTTTGCTGGGTTTTCCTCAATAATGCCTGAATTCTTCAAGATTAGGCCACACCAATTTAATTTCTTGTTCTTCGGACTTTTTGGCCTTAAAATTTGGGGCGAGCGAGCGATAGGAAAATTTTTTTATTTTTATTTTAAAAATTGATAATTTTAAGGCGAGTACCAAATCACAGGGGCGAGCGAGTAATTTTTTTTTTTTTTTAATTTATTTTTTTGGAAAACATATAAAATATTTATTTGATTAAGTTGGTATTATCTCATATTAACTCGTAAATGGTGCCATTAATCTCAGATAAATTTGTAATGTAAGAAGAACACATAAATGAATTCTGTCTTGATTATATTCTTACCAATATATTTGAAATGTTTATTTGATAATATTCTCAGCAATATATTTAGAAAGTTTTTTTTCTTCATTTCCTATTTCTCTCAATTTAATTTTGCTTGTAATTGAATAAAAAGTTCTGTGCCATTTTGATCATTCATACACATTTTCCAATTCAGGATAACAATCATGACCTCAAATTGTTGCAAATTAAAATTAAAGTAAGATCAGCTCAAGCAAGAAGTTACATCTCTATTTATATTAGTCAGACTGCAGTATCTCATCATTACCATAGTACTTATTGAAAAATGAAAAAAAAATACATTTAGTCCTACAATTTCAGTACTCATTTTGACAAATTACATGTATACCGGTACATTCTTTTGTATCTCTTAGGCTCAGATAAAATGAAAAAAATTTGAAGACAGACAAAAATTATATACTGTTTAGATGCCTAGCAAGTAACAAGACTCAGAAATGTATATAGTGCACAACAAATCATGCTTATTTAAACACTAAAAACTAACCACTGCACAAGGGTATTGGATATTGTTATATTGTGCATTTTGTCGATTTGCCAGCACCTGTACTGGCCAGCTTACTAGAATAGAGACAAAGTCTACCATGCAGAAGCAGTTACCCAGTTTGTAATACATTTTTTAATTGCTGCAGGGATTGGTACAAAGCTCAAATTGAAATTTTGTTGAAATTTAACAATCAGACTGACATTATCTGTAGAAATTTTTATATTGAATATGGACAGCAAGCACAGTGAGGATTACAGTGCAAACACTACCTAAATGTAATTCCCATATACATGAATGCAGAACAAGTAAGATGATGAAAGTACCTAGCCCTATTAGTACAAGACCGACAGCACCATGCACCAACATACATGTGCAACTCTACCTGTCTACACCCATAATTTGCCTATAACTAAGAAAACTTATCCATTATTTTGAGTCTCGTGGGAAATAGAAATAATTGTCATCACATATAAGTAAGGACACCTCGTGAGATACCCAGATAAATCCTGGACTTATTTTATTCAGGATGCTGTCATTGCTGGTCATAACAATATCACCTGTTGTGATCAGTTCATGTGTGACATAAATTTTCCTGCTCCCTGTCATAAAATTTGTCTATGAAATGGTCAAATCTAACATGAAAATAGTAATGTGTTTTTGTTTAATTTACAATAGTTCAGCTCAACACGGGCGTCATGGCACATAGACAAAGTTGAAGGCGTCATGGCACAATGTGGAAGTCGTTGAAATAACATACCAAGTTTTTTTATTTTTGACAGCCAATGAATCGTACAGAAATCATTGTTATTTGTGAAAAGATGACATTTACCTATTACGAACTTACCTCGCTCCACGATGGAAAAATGTTGTTCTTTCGGCCTCAAAAATCGCTGAAGCATATGTTTACTGCTTAAAACATAAGTCATTTTGAATATATCGGCATTTATCAATAAATATATCACAAAATGTATCAATTAAAGGCAGTAAACTCGTCTATTTTGTCAGCAAACGTGAACCATGTGAACAGATTTTTCCCAAACAGGAAGCGATAAATTAATTTTAAAATTCAGTTCGGACCGGAAAGGGGCGGAATGTGGGAAAATTTTATTTTTATTTTTATTTCACTTTTGAAAAAGTACGTGCGAGCGGGTCCGACCAACAAGAAATTAATTTGGTGTGGCCTTATGAAAGAATTTCAGATAAGATGGAGGCGATAGAACCCTTCTCAATACAACCTTCAATGATTTGTACATATTAAACATAGTGGTGGAATAAAATATTTATTTCCCATGCATGTGGGAGATATGAAGATTTGTTTACCCTCGGGAAATCATATTTCCCTCAGGCGATGCCTTCTGGAAATATGATTCCCTCGGGTAAACAAATCTTCATATTTCCCACATGTATGGGAAATAAATGTATATTATGACAGGAATGAAATTAAACACACCCTTGTGGCCTTCCTTATACTGATAAGTGTAATTTGTCTGGGGTATGATGGGGGTAGATACATTGTTTGTCAAATTCTCCCTCAAAACAAACCTTGAATTTGTAATTTTTGACTAATGAATTAGGGTACCTGGCTATACCTTTCAAAAATAACAATAGCATGCTAGTAAAGGCCTACCATATTACATTGAACCCATCTAATGATGCATCAGATGTCATTTGCACATACTGCAAATTTAAGCTCCTCCCATCAACAGCTACATGTAAAATGTTCAAATTAACCCCATCCATTGTACTATTTCATGGCCAGTAGAATCAAGAGTTTATTTTTGTTACAATTTGGGGAAAAAATAACACTTCCAGAAACATTTGTACATGGACTATAAATACATCTTTACTACTCACCAGATTCTATGATGACTTTCATATAAACTCCACAAATTTTCCCGAACATGATCTCTTTATATCACATATCCTTTAGGACGCATATTTTAATATTCCTATATAATAAGCTAAAATCATTTTGATCAAATTTATAATTATATCAACACCATTTATATTTGTTGCGTTTAAAAATCCCATTTTTTCCCTCATATACCGGTATATCCATTTAATTTTACACAACAACTTTTCCATCAATAAAAGTGTTGTATAAAAAATTCTCACAATTAATCAATTTCTAATGATGGTTGCCATCCACGTTTAGCCCTACAGCCAAGTTTTCATGTCAATCTGAAGTTGATTTTTTTTTATTCCGTAATCCTAAAAAATCCCTTGACCTAGTCTTCAGAAAAATCCAATGTTTATCAATTCTTTCCAATATTGGATACAAAATCAGGCATGGTTTACAATGACTTACACTGTTCCGATCATTCAAATCATTGTTTTATTCTACCATTAACCTTTTTTGGAGGGTCAAAAACCAATTTGAAATCAATGAGTCCTTTGAAATAGACAAGCATCTGTTTCCAAAGATTAATTTTCCAATCTATATTTCATCAGAAATATTATTTTCCCTTTAATTACACTTTAATAGTTTCTCAAAATCAATTTTTAAGTCAATAATTTGAAAACACGCCTATTCAGTTATGTAAATCACAGTATCAAATCATCTTTTTCTCCAAACTTGTAAACACAATACCTTTTAGGTATACATATGTATTGTCAGGATGCATTTAGCCTATATGCACATTAATATTTTTGATCTCTTATTTCAACAGGTACCATTTTTTTGTTAAAAAATCACATTAGGAACCAACAAACCAGCCTTAAATAGGATAAATTCCGAAAGTTTCCATATTCCATCAATTTAATGTTTTATTAAACTGATCCATGATGGCTTATTTGCTTTATATTTCCTTCGTAATATCAGCACAAAAATCAGGAATCTGTCACATTACATAGCTTAGGTAAACCTGTATCTATTGATTTCTGAACATTTACTTAATAAAATACTATACAACATCTGTGACATGACGATTCGTCACTTATTGTATGTCACATGCAAAATATAATAACGACTGCTCTAGCATGACAAAACGTGCGTCAATAGCAATTTTCTCATATTTGTGAACATATCATGTTGTTAATATTTGGTATTTTTCTGAACATCCCCAACTGTGAACATATTGTGAACATCCTACATTTTCTCGAATATACATTTCCCAAGAGATTTTTATAAGACTCATTTACATATATTCTGTCCTTGCCAAGGCCAAGTTTTCAGTAAATTCCTCTTGAATATGAAAACTCAATTGATCGAAAAATTAATTTCTTAAACTGGAATAAAGCTTTGAAATCAACGTCAAGTGGTTGACTTTTTCCTGGGTCAAGTAATCAAATGTCTTTTCTGCATCCCTTTCCTAATACACTTTGAAATAACAGGAATGCACTTTCAGAAATGCACATTTTAATCAAATGCATTTATTAGCAGTTCAAACAAATTGTCTGTCACTACAAACAGCAGAGAGGATTTTCTTTTTCAGGAATGTCAAACAATATAACCGTGATATCTCTAATCCAATATTTATTCTAACAGAAATTGCACACGTTCAAATGAATTTTCAATTCTAAATCTCCTTACACGGTACTAAGACATCCTGACAAATAATGTATCAAGCAGCAATTGATAGTTATACATGAGAAATAATTTACATTAAATCTTGGTTAAGGGTTCTATAGTTTATTTATAAGACATGATGGTTCTTAATCTAAACAAAAGATTTATATATATATATTCATGAACAAAATGTCTATTTCACCTGACAGAAAAATACAACACCTGAATTCTTCAAATTAATTAATTTCTTTGGCTATTTTTTAATCTGGAATCCATGGCAACCATAACCTTTTATTGGGATTTTCTTTTCTTCTTTAAATTTCTGATCAATAATAACCATTAATAGAGAAATAAAACCATCATAAAAAAAACATAGGAATCACAAAGTTCCCCTCGTTATAGCACATTGTCAGAGTACCCTAATTTTGCTTGGATGTGGATGCTGACATACTATCAGAGCAGCATGCATGTGAAAGTTTTCATGATTCTAACATATACAGTGACTGAGATCTGAACTCTTCAGCAAATTTGGATGAAAGTCAATCAAGTGGAAAATAAGAATAAATTTGGATGTAAGTCAATCAAGCAGAAAATATAGGTCAAAGTGACTTAATTTTGTCTGGATGCTGACCTACCATCAGAACTGCATGCATATGCAAGGTTACATGATCCTAATAGGTAAAGCGACTTCAGTAAATTTGGATGCAAGTAATTCAAGCGGGAAATGAAGGTCAAAGTGACTTAATTTTGCCTGGATGCTGACATACCATCAGAGATCTATTCATATCTGAACTCTGACATATACTTGAATGTAAGTCATTCAACATGAAAAATATAGGCCAAAGTGACTTAATTTTGCCTGGATGCTGACCAGTACCATAAGAGACACATATGCAAGGTTACATGATCCTACCATGTACAGTGACTGAGATCTGTAAATCAATCAAGCGGAAAATAAAGGTCAAAGAGACTTTATTTTCTTTAAGGCTGTGAGATAGCTCAAGATGCATCTGTATGCAAAGTTTGACGATCCTACAACTAAATGTAGATGCTGACGCTGACGTGGATGCCAGGGGTCTTCCAATAGTCCATCTGAACTTCTTAGAGGTGAACTAAACATAGAAAGCAGCCACAGCCTGCTAAGCTCACCTCGTTGCACAGCATTGTCACATGTTAAACATGTCAGCAAACAGGAACAGAACTAATCTAGCTTACAAATTCATTCATGTGTAAAATGAATGTCACAGATTACATTCAAAGCATTCGTTGTAGCTGTCATCCCAAAATGCATCATGCATACAAATACGGTTGATGTGTCAGTAAGCAGAAATGGACTTTTAACCTTTCTACCTAACCGAGTCACTCATGCGTAAAATGTAGGTCAGAGACAGCATCTGAAGCATTCCTTCCAGCTGTCATCCCAAAATGCATCATACATACCCATATGGTTGATGTGGGGCATGTTAGTAAGAGGGAATGGACTTTAACCATTCTACCTAACCGAGTCAATCATGCATAAAATGTAGGTCAGAGACAGCATCTGAAGCAAGCATTCCATCTGTCATCCCAAAATGCATCATGCATACCCATATGGTTGATGTGGGGCATGTCAGTAAGCAGGAATGGTATTTAACCTTTCTACTTAACCGAGTCACTCATGCATAAAATGTAAGTGATCGACAGCATCCGAAGCATGCATTTCAGCTGTGATCCCAAAATGCATCATAAGTACCCATATGGTTGATGTGGGGTATGTCAGTAAGCAGGAATGGACTTAAACAATTCTTCCTAATCCGAGTCACTCATGCGTAAAATGTACGTCAGAGACAGCATCTGAAGCATGCATTCCAGCTGTTATCCCAAAATACATCATGCATACCCATATGGTCGATGTAGTGCATGTCATGATCAGTAAACAGTAATGGACTTTTAACCATTCTACCTAACCAAGTCACTCATGCGTAAAATATAGGTTAGAGACAGCATCAGAAGCATGCATTCCACCTGTCATCCCCAAATGCATCATGCATACCAATATGGTTGATGTGGGACATGTCATTAAGCAGGAATGGACTTTAACCATTCTTCCTAACCGGACGCCGAGGCTAGTGGTATCACATAAGCCCCCCTCACTTCATGAGGTGAGCTAAAAATTATTAGATTTTTACCCTATCTTTTAAAGATGAACAGGTGTACAGCACACCCTGGTTATATTGCCACCTTTGGGACCAGATAAATTTTTGGCGATAAGCAAGGGTGGCAATATATCAAGGGAATAAATTACATAAAAACTATGTAAATTTTTAAAAATGGACTTTGAATAGGGTTGGCAATATGTGAGGGAGCACCAGTAAAGAGGGGCAATGAAAAAGCACTGTATTTTAATACATAATTTTTCATTATTCATTTTGAAAATGCTGTTAGTTTTGAAGAAAATGGCAGAGGATTGGCATCTGACTTTTCTTTAATTATGCCCTCAAATTGGTTAATGAATTTATATTTATATATATTTTTTTCCATAAATATCTAAACAATGAATGGGAAAGTTTGGGTCTTATTTATTGGAGGCCATCCAGACTACTGTTATTGTAAGAAAAGTTTAGGATGACTGGGCAGAGTTACTTGTCATTCAGGATTTGATTATTCCAAAACAGCAATAGGTACAATAGACCAAATGCAGGGTGAACTTTTTAATAGATCAATAATTGTTTGATTGGTGAATGTTCCTACTTATCTTTTGGCATACAAATTACAAACTATTTGTTTTTGAAAAGTGTTCACTATACAAATGACTACATGATCATTAATGATTAATTTGATTGTAATCTTTTAACACCTAATGTTGGCACTACACTGAAAAAGTAGATTTACCCCAGTTCAAAGTNAGTCAATCTTAAGTTTTATTACAATACTTAAATGATATATCAATACTGACTGGACTGTTGATTTTGCCAATATATATCTGTCTTATTCACAACAAATTATATTTATCTAGTAACTTCCAATGACAGCCTAACTAATAGAATCTTTCAGCTATTCAGTATTCTAAATGTAATAATCACTAACAATCATTTAGATACAAAGTAAGAAATTTGTACACAGTACAAGAGTTCCTAACCACAACTTTGTTTCCAGTGAGATTTTGGCTTAAATGTTGTCATATTGATTCAATTTATATAAACATGGAGTAGATGTCAGAAACCCTGAATTTGACATTAACACACAATTTGGCACCTTTCACTGAGGTCACATTTCCAAATTTCAAAGGGTTGTGACTTGCAGTTTGTAAGAAAAGTGTTAAGAAAAAGTGTTATACAACATTGTCAACAAGGATGCAAGACAACTCAAGTGATTTCTGTACTAATATGTCGCCTCCCACTACATTCACAGGCGACATAAAATTTACCAAATTCCTTCAGCAGTTACTAATTACTACACAATAACACTTTTGAGGTGCCGGTAAGAAGGCTATATGTATTACATCGAAGTATATGAAATGGTTATGATAATACCAACATGACCATATCATACCTAGTCACTTTGAGAAAGCAGGGTATATAAAGTACTACACCTATTGTGCAAGGACAGGTACTTTTCAAGCTCTGTCAACATTATGCTTTGTTGTCAATCTATGCAACACTTTGGTGGCATTAAGCCAACAAATTCAACAGATATCAGTTTTATGCATAAAAATCATTCTCAGTATTACAACACACATGTAACTAAGAATAATGGTGACAATTCTTGAGTTCTTCATGAATCATATATGGGTGGGTAGAATTAATGAGGCACTGAATCACAGGCAGGTAGAAAGTGTAAATTAACAGATTATCCAAGAAATGAATAAACATAATTGAATATTATTTAATAAATTGTGAGACAAACAAATAAAAGATGCAGATTTCATAAAATTAAATTAAATGTCAACACAACATTAAGTATCTAATTAAGGACTGACTGCCATTAAATCAATACTGAAATGCCATCAGCAACACAAATCAAATATTTATAGCTCAAAGGGAAACAACTATGTTTTTTATGGAATCGGATACTGTTTTTTCTGTTTTAATTAAATCAAGTCAATGTTGTTAACGGAAGATTTTTGACGTTATTGCTTTCTTATTGATTTATTTTTCATATACAGGAATGCAAATGTCAACCTTATATAAAAAATCTCTTACTGGTTATGTTTGGCTAATTTTATTCATACTCAAATTTGAAGTTTTTAATGGTACATGTACATGTATTACCCCATCTGACCCCTTTGTAGCAGACAAAAGACAGTTGCCAACCCCACACCAGTTTGTAGAAAAAAGAAGGGAAATGGGGAATGTGTCAAAGAGAAAACGACCAAAAAGGGGAGTGCATTGATTAGAAATAATTATGTCAAAATTAAACATGAACACCAATCTGGTCTATATGATTTTCAACACATATGAAATACAATGCATCCATTTAAAATTAACATGAACAAACTATCTTTTATTATGCATATTAGGAAGGGGTTATACATTTCCAGTAGGAGCAAATCCAGTAGTTTTTGTTGACCAGGACCAACTCAATGTTTTTATGGGAAGTTCTTGTAAATTAAATAAGTGTCATACAAAATGAACTGCATAGTACTAGTATTTTTACATACCGGTAATAGTATCTGTAAGTCTCGTTCAATTTTGGAACTTCCGGGTACATAATCTGTACCCGGAAGTTGCAATTTTAACAAAATGATATGACGTATCACGCATAAAATTGGAACGTCATAATCCTGAAACATCATATTTTGGCGGGAAACGTTTTCGAATTGCAATTTTATCGTGATTTCTCTGTGTCTCATGACATGACTTACAGACCCTATATATAAATAATAGTGTGCATGTGAGTGTAAATCTGGGGGTGTATATATATATATTGAAACATAGAACAAAGAACATTTTTTATTCATCAAATCACTGGCCCACATAGGGCTACACGAGCATATACATAAAATTGATTAGATAGTAGACGTATACTGTTGTAAGGGAGACAACTCAATTGTAATAAGATTATTTAATTTAACAATAATATATGCAACTGAAACCTGTGAAAACAGAATAAAAATTCTTATCAAAAGGGACCTGCTGTATTATCGTTTATATCTATTTCATGTATTTGTAAAAAGAATTTACAAATGTCATATATATATACTACACATGTATTACATGTACATCATGTAGATTTTTTAGCTTAAAGAGGGTGCAAATATTAATTGAAACAGGTACCATCTTTTTAATACAGACTATACTACATGTACATTCCTGAACTGGTACTCCAAACTGGTACTCCTACTGTTTACATATATATATGTATACACTGGTGTAATCTCCTGGCAATCTATGACTTCGTGTTTTGATGATATTAACATGTTAATACAAACAACAAATAGCTGATTTTATATATGATAAGTTATCCTTAAGTAATGTTTAGTAAGATCAGTTCACATGTTTACAGAGAAGTCAGATATATAGTGCCAACAAACCTGAAATTCTAACAGGAAACTTGTACTTTTGGTTCAATCAAAATTAAGCTCATCTCCTTTTCTTTTTTCAAGTCTTCAATACAAATTGCTAGTAATGGCTTCCATCAGAACTACAATGTAGTTACTTCAGATTTTACAGCAACACCTTCTCCTTGTGACTACTACATTGGAAAAAGAAGGATTCTGGCTTTTGGGTATTGACAGTAAGTTTTTTCAAAATCTGGCTGTGAAGGCCAAATTTGTTGACATCAATTATAAGCAATGCAAGGTTGGTGCTAATGAGATCAGGTGTCAAAAGGTACTTCTGATTGGTAAAGAGTTGGACTATTCCAAACCCAAGTAAAACTGTCAAGTTATTTGCAATACTGTCAAAGCTAAGCTACCCTAGGCATAAACTGTTGTACAATCAATTCAGCCTTGTGTAGGTTAAGTTCACAACTTAAACAATTCCCCATAACAACTATTTTGGTGATCTCTGACCCATATGCGCAAGGTTAAATTCATTACAGACAGAGCCCAAGGCAGGACACATACAATGTAATCATAGTATTAATTTCATAACACATATATGTTGGTTTCATAATAGGTTGAAAGTCAATTTTCTGTGATGGAAATATTCTGGTACAGTACAGAAAGAGACATACCATAACAAATCACTTGGAGAGACATAGATTTTAATCCTTTAGACATAAACTCACAAACATACTATCACTGTGATAGACCTAACAAGTGATGACCCTAAAGGATGTCTCGCCTGTCCCTGCTGGACTCTAAATTGATGTAAAATCTAAGTGAACTAATCAGAAAAGTGAAAATGCTCACTAGACTGTGAAATTGAGGTCAAGGACAAAAGTCACCTGCCAGACTGACATGTACTACTCAAGACCAACCTAGATACCAAATATTATCAACCTACCACTTTTAGTTATTGAGAAATGGACTTAAGCAGAAAAACTTAACGTGGCCACTAGACCGCGAAATTGAGGTCAAGGACAAAAGTTAACTGCCAGACTGACATGAACTACCCAAGACCAACCTACATTCCAAATATTATCAGCCTACCACTTCTAGTTATTGAGAAATGGACTTAAGCAGAAAAACTTAACGTGGCCACTAGACCATGAAATTGAGGTCAAGGTCACATGACAAATGTCAGACTGGCATATACCCAAATAAATCTTGCTATAGGACAAATATTGTGAGTCTAGAGGCTACAGTTGCTGAGAAATAGACTTGAATGTAAAAATTTAACAAAGTCACTGAACCATGAAATTGAGGTCAAAGAAACATGACAGGTGTCAGACTGGCGTGTACCCATATAGATCTCCCTACAAACAAAATATGACGGGTCTAGGTGTTACAGTTACTGAGAAAAGGACTTGAATGTGAAACTATGTCGCAGATTTTCTAAGTTCACTGAACCATGCAATTGAGGTCAAGGCAACATGACAGGTGTCAGACTGCCATGTACCCATATAGATCTCACTATAGACCAAATATGACAAGTCTAGATATTATAGTTCCTGAGAAAAGGACTTGAATGTGAAACTATGTCGCAATGTTTATGTGCTTATTGAACCATGAAAACAAGGTCAAGGTCATCTAAAATATATGCTGCTGGAAAGGTCATCACTTGGTGGTGCTGTGGACCAAAGATGATGTTTGTATGTATTACCCTTGAAAAGTTATGAAGGTTTTAGAAAAAAGTTTACGCCGCCGCCGCCGTCGCCTTCGCCGTCGCCGTCGCCTTCGCCGTCGCCGTCGCCGGATTGCTATACCTATGTCTCGCCTTCAGCGACTTTCGTCGCAGGGGAGACAAAAAGCAAAAATTGATGGGTGTTCCATGGAACACTTGTGTTGCCTGCACTACAGAAGAATGATTTTTGGCCAAGTGAACATCTAAAATCTGTAAAATCAATATTTTGAGTATCAGGTGCACAATTAAATCAAGTGATCAACAAATTCTGAAAGGTTGGTTGGAATATGATCAACTTACAGTTTTGAAAGAATACCACATTTACAATCTAAATTAATAAATGAGCTATTTTGGCTCAGTGAACCTCTAAAATCTGTAAAATAAAAATATTACATATCAGATGCACAACAAGATCAGGTGAACAACATATCTTGCAAGTTTGGTTGGAATCTGGCTTACAGCAACTTTGGCTCCGTGAACCTCTAAAATATGTAAAATCAAAATTCTAAGTATCAGGTGCACATCTTAACTAGGTGAAAAACATATCCTGAAAGTTTGATTGGTATTGGACAAGCAGTTTTAAAGGAGTTGAGGATTCAATAACTGACAGACTCACAAATGAGCAATTTTGGCTTCGTGAGCCTCTAAAATCTGTAAAATCAAAATTTTAAGTATCAGGTGCACATCTACAATTGTACACCAGGTGAACAACATATCCTGAAAGTTTGGTTGGAATTGGACTAGCAGTTTTGAAGGAGTTG
>MJUU01000035.1:65760-110399 GCA_002080025.1 Modiolus philippinarum | reverse complement strand
GAGTTGCGGATTCAAAAACCGCCAGACAACGCAGGACGACGACGACGTAAGACGACGGATAGTAATCCCTATGTGTTGACTCTGCTTACAGCAGGCGACACAATAAAACAGTGGTGAGGATTAAATTTTATTACCTGTTTTACCTGTAATTTCTTTGAAGTCAGCCTGCTTAATTAGATTTTTACCTGTAAAACAGGAAATGTCCTGACAAAACTTG
Source organism: Modiolus philippinarum (assembly GCA_002080025.1). NCBI lineage: Eukaryota > Metazoa > Mollusca > Bivalvia > Mytilida > Modiolidae > Modiolus > Modiolus philippinarum. The sequence goes on along the minus strand of MJUU01000035.1, from coordinate 110,182 downwards.
GGTTTTATTGCCCCAATAAACAATTTTTCAAGGTAAAAATTAATCCCCATCACTTTCCTAGACATGCCCACTATCACAGTGATTAGTTAATATTATATACTCATTTAAATATCTATAATCTGATTTGTTCAAATCATGTCACATGACATTTGAGATTTTGCTGGGTCAACCGGCTAGCGTTGGGTCGCATAGGAAGGTCAACCAGTGAACAAGAAAATTCGATATAATATAACAGTTACCACCCTAGATAGTGTGTGACCCAGCGATTTCTCTCCCATCGAAATTTAGGTCACCCTCGAGCAAGCTCTCAGGTGACCTTAATATCTCGGGGAGAGAAATCACTGGGTCACACACTATCTAGGGTGGTAATTGTATATGATATGTCTCTTTCTGTACTGTACAATTATGGTAATGCATATATGTTTTAGCATTCCATTTGTCAATATTTTTCAAAATTATTCCCAATTGGCAATATTTTTTCAAACACTGGCAGTTTCCTGTAAGTCTTAACTTGTTGTGAGTCAAAAGGTTTGATGATGGAAGCCATAGATCTATGTGTATATGAGTGCATACATGTACAAGTACATACTTACATACATGTACATTGTATGTACTACATAATGTACAAAATGTACAAGTATGATTGATTGACTGATTGAATATTGTTTAACGTCTACTGAGCAATATTTCAGCTATATCAAGACAAGAACAAGTTTGTTTATAAATAATCACTTTGGGGTCTGGAAAGGATCATGGGATGGGAAATTCTGACTGCCACTGGAAAAGTAGGGTGAAATCGAAAGGGGCGGGGAATTTAGCCTTGTAGCCGATCACCTACAGACCACTCAAAAAAGAGCTTGCTACAAGAGTTCTTTAACGTGCAGGAAGCGTGGCATTTCTTCCAACACGTGGACCTGAGTTTACATCCCATCTGAAAAATGGGTTGTGTATTACAAGTATGAATATATATATATACTATATGCTTTCCATGGCTAACAAATTTACTGAAAATTTCAATAATTCTCTCCTGCAACTATGCAATAATGTAATATCATCAATGTCTATTTGTAAAAGCACTGAAATGAAGCATTTTAATGGCAAAATTAGTTTGAAAGCAAGCCAACTTCATTTATTCCAATTATCTCTGAAATAATTTCATTCAGTAAGATCTCCTGAATGTTAGTGTGTACTATAGTGTACACTGCCAAAATACTTCCAAATTTACACCTGTTTATTCTCATACTTCACAAATTACAACAATATACATTGTGTATACATTGTACCTGAAATTATTCACTGGTTGTATTGGCCCGGCCACAATTTACAATTGTGAAGATTCAACCTCACCCCCCCCCCTTATATCTGCTCACTGTTTTATAAGTTTATTTCTTATTTTAATGAAGAAACTGCTATTTAAATTCAATAAACAACAGTATACAATGTATCTTTCACTCATATAGTAAATATTTTGCTGTGCTCCATCTTAGGCCCTGTTCACACTCACAATATTTGAATCGATTCCAATCAGTTTTGGTTTTTCAAACTATGATGAGATCAATTGCAATTATGATGATCCTACCACATACAGTAACTGAGATCTAAGACTCAAAATATACTTTTAGTCACAACAGCAGAAAATGTAGGTCAAAATCAAAGTGACCTAATCTTACATTGGTGCTGATCATGACCTACTTCAGTATCATCAGAGATGCATGCATAGATTGTGCAAGGTTATACTATTCTTGTACTTTGACCGAGAACGATCTCAGATGTAAACTTGAATGTTAGTTACTAAAGCGGAAAAATATTGGTGACCTTATTTTACCTAGACGCTAGTCTACCATGTGCAGTGACTGAGATCTAAACTCCGATGTAAACTTGAACGCAAGTCTCTCAACCAAAAACATACAATGTACTAGTAGGACAAAGTGACCTAATTTTACCTAGATGCTGACCTACCATAAGAGATTCATGCATATGCACAGTTAGATGATCATATCATGTACATGTACAATGACCGAGACTTAACTCGGATGTAAATTTGAATGTAAGCCACTAAAGCGAAACTAGAGGATGACATGCCCCCGTGCAAGGTTGAATCAAATTGGGATTTTCTAGTAATATTTGTGTCTGTAAGACACATATGATGCCCCCAATAAACACATGTTATTCTAGGTTGCACAGATTAACTACCGGTATGTACCCTCTATTACTAAATCACCAGTTGAGCATTGTATATTCTTGAAAAAAAAAATGAACCGAAATCAAAGTACATACCACATGCACATCTTCAATATAGGTACAAATGAACTGCAAATAAAAACTTCCTACCATCAAAACTGTAGGAGGAGTTGCGTGGACAAACTATGTACCCTCTATGAAAAATCACCTATAAAATGACTAAGTTCAACAATGTATATTTTTGACAAAAATGCACCAAAATCAAAATCCTTACAACATGCACATCTTCAATATAGGTACAAATGATCTGCAAAATAAAAACTTCCTAGCATTAAAACTGTAGGAGGAGTTGCACGGACAAACTATGTACCCTCTATGAAAAATCACCAAAAATGACTAAGTTCAACAATGTATATTTTTGACAAAAATGCACCAAAATCAAAAATCCTTCTCACATGCACATCTTCAATGTATGTACAAATGATCTGCAAAATAAAAACTTTCTAGCATAAAAACTGTAGGAGGAGTTGCGCGGACAAACCATGTACCCCCCTCGGACGGACGGACGGACGGACGAGGGTAAAACAATATGCCCCCGACTTATCGTCGCGGGGGCATAAAAATAGAGGATGAAGAGACCTACTAGTAATTTTCCTAGAGGCTGTGATGAGTCAACCCAAGATGAACTTGCATGCAAAGTTTGATGACCCTACCTTGTATTTAGTTGCAAAGATACTGGTATATACATGTACCTAAATGTGGACACGGACAAGTACTAGTATATAAGGGCAGACCAGGATGCCAAGGGTACTCCAATTGTTCCCCTCAACTTTGGTGAGGCAAACTAAAAAGGCCATACCCTGAAACAAGCAAGATGCAGAATTGATTATTTATGTAGAGATACCTCCAAATCCTTTGCATGTTTAGGACCTGCTTTGTCTTTTTGTTGTAAGGATTTCTGACTTCTCTTTGAAATTTTGTTATTATTCGTATATCGTAATATACAAGTTCAGATCAAACCTTGAGAGTAAGGAAGTCAGCTTTGTTTCAAATCAATACACATTTTAATGATTGACCTACATTATATGTCAGTCATTAACATAGCTACAAACAATAATATAATCAAAGAATCAATATTGAAACAACAAATTATCATGTTAACTATAGAATTTTCAACTTCTTATATACCTAACACTAGGATCAGACAAAGACCAAAAATAATCGGTTCTTATATAAAGCATTTGGATATCTTATATGAATGAAAGATATTCTGTCTTACAACAAAATGAGAATTTCTTCATGACTAACAGTATAAACATACTGCCTTCAGTGGAGGGTGTTATGGTAGATTACCACACGAAGAAAAAGTATCACATGAAGAAAAATATCACACGAGACAGCGTCGAGGGTGATATTTTCTCTTCATGTGATATTATACAATTATAGTCTTTTGTAGAGGTCGATACGAGTTTTAATAGACCTAAAAATTAATATTGACCGACGCCGGAGGCGGAGGTTAATATTAGGATTTTTAGGTCTATTAAAACTCATATCGATCGATACAAAAGACCATAACTGTTTTATTACATAATAATAACATGCATCATCTTACCTGGTAACTGTAAGGGTTTTCAACGATTTTTTTTAGGATAACATATCTTGTAAAATTGTCGTAGGTAGTAATACATTTGTACTTACTTTTCAGTGTGCTTTAATTTCCGATCTCTTCATACAAAAATTCGTGCATCAAGAAGCTTTCAGTACATTATTTTAAGTTCATGACATTTTTATCAGATTTATATAACAGTACAAAAACAACATGAAACATGTAAAGAAAATCAATCGATTCTGCAACATGACGTACAAGTCCCCCCCCCAAAAGTTCAGATTTTTTCATGTAACGAATAAATCACGAGAATTAGAAATTCCATCCTTTTAGTAAAACCAACCTTGCGTTACTCAGTCTGAAATTCCTGTGATAAGACGAGAAGAAATTTGCAGAACTACTAAAACGCATACCCTGACTGTGTATCGCATGTTCTTAGTTTCGATAACCTTCCGGGTATTTGTAAATAGCAGTCTTACTCTACTTGCTGGAAAATGCTTCTAATTTGAATAGAGAACAACAAACGTCTTCTGCTAGCCCAACGTCATTTTCTTCCTTCGATATTTGGTTTCCCGAACATACTTATAATACAGCAATTCTGATTGGCCGAAAGTCGCGTGACCACATGTAATTCTGTTTTTCATTGGCTATTTAAAACGGCGAGTCAATATCGTTTTTAAGCAGACCTGAGAAATGAAAGTGAAAGTAAAAGCGAGTCAATTAGATTTTTAATTGAATATCATGTGACAGGATTTCATCCAATAAAATAAAACTATTATAATCATTATGTAATAAAAAAAGTTTTTACATGATAATTTTTTTATATATTCACTGAAAGTCAAATATTCACTGAAAGTCTCTACAACCAAGCAAGTGAACAACGCTTTTATTGTTGTTCTTCATCTTAAATCAACGTAAGTTCTTCAACATTAATAAGCTCAGCTCATACCTGATAGTAAGTTCAAGACGGCACCTCCTTGCTAGTTTTCGAGCAACGCTACATAATTGCATTTTGTCGCCAATGTATGCAGGATCATCAACAATCATGAAATTTATTTAAAAAACGTCCTTATAATCGCTCTTATTCGTTGCTTGACTAAAAGACAAATAGATGAAAATCACAACATATAAACAACAATAGAGCACTCATCGGGTCAGTTTGGAAACTTGCAATATCTAAATTTGTGTAAATTTTGGTAAAAACTAAGGAATATCTCACTCGTGCAAAGCTCTGTCCTTAGCTAATTTTGGCTTTCCATTTATATCATATTGGTTACTTGCTCTCTGTCAGTTTTAAACATCTTTGAGTAAATGGTTTTCCAAAAGTTTAGATTTCATCACTGATGAGATATAAGTTGTCGTTTGTCGTATTTAGTTATTTGCAATAAAACTTGGAAAAATAAATAAAATTCCCGGCACATGAATCGGTGTTCAAGGGCTCTGGCTACAGAACTACAGGGCGCGTACCTGGGTGGTGGATACGGGAATGCCCTGTCTTTGCGGGGTAGTCAGGTCATAATACGGAAAGTCTAACCGGGAACCATTGAAACCAAACTGTGTGGAGAAACGCCACGCTCCATGCAGTATAAAGACCCCTTCTATATTTTTCTAAAGAGAGCAGACGCATTTGGGTGTCGTATGGAGGGCTAAATTTCCTGCCCCTACCCATTTCTACCCTTTTCCAGCGGCAATCAAAAGTCGTTGCCCCTGTTGTCCCTTCCTCTTTTCTTTCTTTCTTCTTTTACTTACTATTTTTTTGAATTGATTAATTTGTTCTCGTCCTGATATAGCTGAAATATTGTTCATTGGGCGTTAAACTCTAACTAATCATTCAAACAATCAATCAGTAAAATTCATGTGAGATGTTGGCGCAATAAACAGTTTGTCTAATTTTCAGTTGAGAATTACAAACATTAAAATGTAAAACTTTGAAAGTATGTTAGTGCATCTCTCAAGAACACCATAACTGAAATATATAAAGAACATACATCTCTCGCAAGGGAATCTTTTTACGGACTCTACACTGCAGCATGAGAGACAAACTGGCCAAACTTGTCATCAATAAGTAATGAAAGGATATAGAGTAAATGCAAATGAGACACAAGTCTCTATAAATACATGGTAGAACCAAGCAAAGAAACAACGCTATTATTGTTGTTTTTCCTCTGAAGTATTTAAACATTTGTTCCCAGACAGAGTTAAAATTGACGCCAAAGTTAAAAACGAGGCCATGGCCATCGCCATTATACATTACCAACACATCATGATGTAATTATACAAGGCCTACTTAATTTCTTTTGTAAACCCCTAGGATTAGATCACATTCGTACAGAACTGTACTCTTTACTACTTCTTGTATAAAACGTCTTTGAAAATACCTGCACTGATCAATCCTCATCTTCATACAAGTTAGTACTTGATATTGGTCAACATAGGTTATTCAATCCTGTCAACGCCAATGTAGAAGAACGTCGATCTTTTCTACCAATCAAATTCGCTAATAAGGGTTTGTATACAATTAACCTAGACAATATCTAGCATCACAGAAATGTAAAAAACAAATTACCCTTATATTTCAAACACGCATCAGTCCTGATCATTTCGGGTTCACACTGCTGGTACGTTGTTTTTGTGGCGTTCGTGTTCATTTTTGCTTATTTGTTATGTATTTGTCATACTGTCTCAATTCGTATTGCTGTGAATTACCGTGATTTTTTATTTTTGATTTTAGAACCTCCCTTTTCCTCGTTCTTGCTGCGGTATTCGTTTGCCGATGTATTCGTACACCTATACTTCACCAATTGCGTCTAAAATTTTCAACCACAAACGTGTATTGCAAAACCTAACCACTGACGACCTCAAGTCAAAAACACCCGATTGTTCATGTTCTGATTACATACAGATATAGTACCTGTGGTCACGTCATAACGGGAGATTTCAAACTATTTATAAAATTGAAGTGTACTTATAATTTGTCCTACATGACAATTATGTAACTAAATTTTAATTGACGAAAAACAATTAACCTGAAGCGCTACAAACTCATTCGATACAAATCACCCTTAGCTCAACAGTGTTCATTAATTAGTGATCCCCTTTCAAGGTATTGATGTACCGGTATTGATTTTTTTCATATATTCACAGATTTGTTTCAGGAGAGGACACCACTCAAAAATTCCGTATTCCGTGAACCACGTTCCATCAATTGGGAACAAAACTTCAAAGTTCTTATGGACGCCAGAAAATGGATTAAATGTTAACAAAATGAAGACCTTGATTCCCTTTCGGAGTGGATTAAGGCTGTGAGGTCAATAATTGATAAACGAATCAATCAGCTACGAGGGTCTATGAGAACTAAAGCATCATCAATTTTCAAAATTGTTGATGTTCATGACAAATATGTCGTCGTTCCTGCCGATAAGGCCCAAAATAATATCAGTTTTATTTGCAAATTTTTTTTTTAAAGAAAAACTAGGCTTTGATAATTCCAAATGCAATCCAACTTATGCAGCTACTTCTCTGTCAAAGTATTACAGAACCACAAATTTATTTTGTTATCCTTCTGTATTTTCATCAAGGATCAATGACACAGATCTCCCGTCCCGAAATTACATAAATGCTCATTCAAAGAATGATACATCGCCAAATGTTCTACAAAACCAATATCTAAATTGCTAACCTCCATCATGACATCTGTTTAAGAGGGCCTTCAAAAATACTGTGGTACTTGCTTTTCAAGAAGCGGTGTAAATGGAATGTAAATTTGAAAAAAAAACCAAAGATCAACAGTACTTGACATCTTTAACTCTAGATCATTATCACACTGTAACAGCATTAAAACTTTCGACTTCTCCACACTTTATACTAACATTCCTCATGAACAACTAAAATCTCGGCTGAAAGGTTTAATTCATAGATGTGTCTTACGTTAGAACAGTGAACGAAGATAAATTGTTGTAGGTAGAGAACAAGCCTACTTTGTGAAAAAATTACTCCGAATCGGAGAAAAAATATACATTGGAAGAAGTGATTAAAATGTTTGAGTTTCTGGTCGACAATATATTTGTCCAGTTTGGAGGATTTGTTATTCAACAGACTATGGGATTTCCTATGGGCACAAACTGTGCACCCCTCTTAGGAGATCTGTTTCTCCACTGTTATGAGCCTGAATTCATCGACGGGATTCTTCAAAATAAAGATAAAAAACTGGCCCAATCCTTCAATTTCAGCTTCCGTTATATAGATGATATTTTGGCACTAAACTATCCTCGCTTTGGTGATTTTCTTCATCTGAACTATCCAAAAGCTCTAAATTAAGGATACCACAGACACTTTCACATCGGCCTCATTCCTGAAATTGACAACATAGGTATACTTCAAACTAAGCTGTACGACAAACGCGATGACTTCATTTTTCCAATAGTCAACCCTCATTTCTTTATAGCAACATCCCAACAGCGCCGGTATGCGGAGTTTACATCTCCAAGCTATTTCGCTATTCAAGAGCCTGTATCTGATACAGCGACTTCCTTGATAGAGCCCGGTTCTAACAAATAGGCTACTTAAACAAGGGTATGTTGCCCAAAACATGAAGTCATCCCTCCAGAAGTTTAACGGTCGACAACATCATCTTGTGGACCGCTATGGGATATCTGTTTTCCAGATGACAACAGACCTCTTCCTTAAAGGTTAAATTGTTGTTTCCCCTACCAGATTTTACATGTTCAACACGGCGGGTGTCTTAAAAGAAACAGGAGATGCTTACTCTACCGGTGCACCTGATCTCAACAACTTTTTATTGAGTCCGTGCTGTTCATCTTACTGTGTGTGTGTGTCTTCATTTTTCTTATTTGCGCTGTGCTCATGTTGTTGTTTCTGATGTTGCCTTTGTCTTTGGGGTATTCGTTTTTGATGGCCGGTTCGGTTCTCACTTCCTCTACGGAGAAATAACACGTCCAATATTGTTCAGCGTATTTCTCTTTTATTTTATGTTATTTATAAATATATGATATTTGTCTACGACAATGTGGAATGAAATAGAAATTATTTTTGTCAGCTTTTCAGGATGTAAAGAAGGCTTCTTGTCTATGGGACATCAACCGCTTGTCATTGTGTTTGTTGAATTAAGTTTTTTAAAGAAATCATTATATTCTTAACAGTTATGCTTGCAATTCTTTTTGTCATTGTCGTGTACGTTGCAGTTTATAAAATGTGATTTACAGATAAAAGAGAACCTGTTAATCTCTGAAAAAATCTTTTTTGTAAATGATATTATCTAGAACAATTACAAATATTTATGAACAAATAAAGGGATATGGAGTAAATGTACATTCATGGTATGATTAAGGAAATAGAACAACACTTTTATTTTTGTTCTTTACTCTTCATTACATCTTAAATCACAATGTAAAATTAATAGTAAATTTATTTATTATAAATGCTCAATAAATCTCTCTGACAAATAAGAAAAAAGGCCAAGATAGTAATGAATGTCCACATGTACGTCAGAATCTAATTAGCCAGTAAAATGATTGATTGATTAGAGTTTAACGTCCAATGAGCAATATTTCAGCTATATCAGGACGATAACAAGTTAATAAATTAAAGAAAATTGTAAGTTAAAGAAGAAAGAAGTAAAGGTGGAAAGGACAACGAGTTTTGATTGTCACTGGAAACGGGAAGAAATAGGTAGGGCAGGAAATTTAGCCTTCTTTACGACACCCAGTGCGTCTGCTCTCTTTAGAGTAATATAGAAGGGGTCTTTATACTGCATGGATACATCGGCAAACGAATACCGAAGCAAGAACGAGGAAAGGGGAAATTCTAAAATCATAAATCCACAAATCACTGCAAATCACAGCAACACGAATTGAGACCGTTTGACAAAGACAGTGTGGAGCGTGCATTTCTCAACACAGTTTTGCTACAATGGTTCGCGGTAAGGCTTTCCGTATTATGACCTGACTACCCCGAATAGACAGGGCATTTCCCAATCCACCACCTGGGGACACGCCCGACAGCTCTGTAGCCGGAGCCTCTGAAAACCTATTCAGATGCCGGGCGAGTATAATGACGTTTTTTTTACATCATCATTCATTTCAATTAGTATACATTTTGTTTTATCGTATTGAAGTAGACTGTCTGTTTGTATTTTCAAAAATAAATAGTATTTGAAAATAAAACATGTAAGTCAATAAGTATACGTTAAATCTATTAATGCTAAACAATAATGTTCAATGACAGACTTAGTATATCATCTCAGGAAAGTTGATTGGATGTTATATCTTTTATATACATGTATATTTTTCTGTCTTTTCCAGTGTTATACTCACAGCCGACATTTAGAAAGGAATCACCAAGTTACATTGACAAAGGATAAAAAATAACACATTCAAATTAAACATTTAATTAAACAAGAGTGTCCAACAATTAAACAAGAGTGCCCAACAATTAAACAAGAGTGCCCAACAATTAAACATGAGTTCACACAATCATTTATTACTGAAATTTCTAAGAAAGTGTAGATGCTTTTCACCTACTTTGTCTTAGTTTGTAGATAAATATTTTTTTGATCGGACATAACCGAGTAATTTGTTGTTAAAAGTCGAATGAGAGTTCGCTGTTTATCAGGCTCTGTCTTCAAATGCTTTTTATACCCCGCCACTAAGTGGCGAGGTATTTGGTATTATGTGATACCCTCAGCCATGTGTCCGTCCATTTAGTTTGTGTGTCGATAAATATTAATATTAAAATAATTTTTCAGGTCCTGATTTAGCAAATCTCTTTTTTCTCAACTCGGTGAAATATATATTATGCTGATATTTAGCATCATTTTTGTTTCTGTTTCATGATACCAATTCTCAGATAATTCTATTTAATTTAGATGTAATTAAAGTTTAAATAATACTTAAACTGCGCATATTACAAAATGGAAATGTCTTGAATATACAAAATGTGTGTTCAACCCTATTTAGGAGTCTGGGATTTAAGCTCAATTTTAGTTTATGTCGACTTAGAGATATTGTACTTTTCTATGAGATTTTACATGTAAAATCCGAACATAAAAGATTTTCTTGATTCCAATTATCCTTAATTGTAATTTTTCATGTAGAAACCTATCTTGTAAAAATAAGAATGCCGATAATACATCCCCCAGGACAAACAAACGTATGTCAATTCAACGGGAGAAATGTTGAAGTAAAGATACTGGAAATATTATTTACGACGATATACATTTTCAATATAGTTTTTCACGACAACCACAGCAAGGAAGGGTCAAAACATAAAACATAGTTCCACAGTATCATTGAAAATCCGCTTTTGATCAAACAATATTCTGTCATATAATCGTGAATGACGTCAATGCAGACGTTCTGAGATCGAATATCGTTGTAGATTTCATTTAAATGTTTACAGACATGTCTCGTATACATGTCTAGCTAGAATAATATATTCTGTCAATCCTTTTGGGTTATTACTGTTAAATTTTATGCAATTGACAAAAAATGTCTGTATTGCTTAAATCAGCTAAATATGACAAGTCTTAATTACAAAGACGGCGTGATGGGAGGAAAATAAAATATTGATAGAACAAAACAACGGTAATAGAATTCCAAAGGAACAAGGTAAGTCATTATCACAAAAATCGAAGTCAAGAGACATGGAAAAAACGACAAGAGAAAAAGAAAGACAAAACAAGGAAGCGAGACAGCCACAATGGAAGGAAATAAAAAGACGAAATTAAGAACTAAGGCACTTAAAGTGTGGACTTCCATGAAAACCAGGAGTGACAACAGGTGCTCCAGAAGGGAAAGCATGTCCTGCTCCACTAGCGACACCCGTCATACTATCAGTGAGTCAATTCAGGGTTGCGTCAAAAGTGGTTATGTCAAATCCATGAAGACGTGAAATGTCCGTTTTCATTTCGGACAAAGACAAGTCATATCTGTCAATGATTTTATGCTTTCAGCCATAGAATTTCTGAAGGGATGAAAGTAACAAAGGCTGAACAATTCCTTGACTAAGGAACTTTTGGGACAGCATTTTTGCTCTATTAAAAACATAATTGTATATAAACGTTCTTCCAAAAGTCCAATTCCGGAACGTTCCGGGTATTAGAATGGCAGGTCAAAGAGGTCAAACGGGGTAAAAATGGCGTCCCGCTGTGTGAGGACAAAGGGAATAAATTCTATCAACATATGAAAGGTGTTCATTATTTGAAAAAAGCCGAACATGTTATAAATCAACATTTTATCCCAGGCGGGTCATTTCCAACCAGTTTATTTTAGGTTAAGAAAATAAATAGGAGAATTCCTAGAATACGCTCAACTGACGTCAGGTACCAGTTTCCAGTAGATTCGGGGTAAGATGTCGACAATTACCCAAAAATTTGAAATGGAATATCGTCTATTGATATTCTTATTCGTCCTTTCATTGTTTGTTTACACAAAACTGTGCGTGATACATAAAAAGCAGACGTTATGTAAATTAAATGGCGGAGCACCCCCGTCTATAGATAGAAGTTATAGTACCGTAGTAAATATATAACACCCTAAATTTGCTGCGTTAGCTTAGATGGAAGATAAACAAAGAGAGCGCGATGAACTGTCATCCCAGGGGTACCGAGTTCGAATCTTGGTCTAGGCGACAGGTGAATTTTGTTATTAAATTAATACTATCTGGCTACATTGGTGCCTAACTAAAAAACCAAGTTAGAAATGAAACTAGCCAGGGTGATGAATAACAAAATACGGAAGTTACTGTTAATTTAGTTTCTACATATGCGTAATTCCACAACTAATGTATCTTCAATGCAGATAAAATCAAACATTTGGAAATCGATCAACCAAAATATGTGTAAAAGCTGAGAGAGAACAAATAACAAATAGGATCAAAAAGGGAAAACCAAAAATCAGCTAAGGACAGAGCTATGCAAGAGGGACATACTCCTAAGGTTTTACAAAATTTGTTTTAAGTTATTGCATGTTTAAAAAAAATCGGTTTTCGGACCAGCACCGAATTAAGCTAGTAAACAGCCATCATGGTATGATGACTCCTGAAGTTGGGAGAGTTTGAGTGAGCACTCCCGTCTATAAATAGAAATTATAGTACCGTAATAGGTATATAACTACCTCTATTAGCAGCACTAGTGTAGTATTGCTTTAGTTTAAATGGTACAGCGGTAGATTGTCGTCCGAGGGATACCGAGTTAGAATCCCAGTTCAGGGCGAAAGGTGAAACAACGGCAGTAGAATACCGAAGGATGAAAGTAGTAGCACTTTCAAAAATCGAAGTCCAAAGAAATTGCAAAAACGAGAACACTGAAAACAATGAAGCCAGACTGCAACAAAGCACCCCCCCCGAAAAACCCATAACATTCATAACCAAGGACCCCACAGCGTAAAATCCCATGAAAATGAGAGTGACACCAGGTGCTCCGGAAGGGTAAGCATTTCCTGCTCTGTTAACAGCACCCGTCACAATAACTAAATACTGAAGTTACTGTTAATTTATTTTCTGCATATGCGCATTTCGACAACTTATGTCTCTTCAGTGCAGATAAAATCTAAACATTTGGAAGACCATAAAATCAAATATGTTAAAAACTGACAGAGAACAAATACTCAACATGATCCAAAGGTAAAGCCAAAATCAGCTAAGGACAGAGCTTTGCGTGAGGGAGATACTCCTTAGTTTTCAATGAAATTTACAAAAATTTAGATATTGCAAGGTTCGAAATAAAATCGGCTTTCGGGTCAGCACCGAAGTGAGTCAATTTAGGAAAACGTCATATTCGGTATAGTCAAATCTGGGAAGACTGAATCTAGCTGAAAATGTCCGCTGTCATTTTGGACACTTACACGTTACATCTTTCAATGATGTTATGGTGACGGCCATAAAATTTCTTGAGGGATGAAATTAACATAGGCTGAACAAATCCCTGACTAAACAGGTTTTGGGACAGTGTTTTTGCTCTGTAAAAAAATCACTGTACAAACTACATGCTTGAGTAACGGATCAACATGAAATGTGCACTCCATAGGCTGGAGAGGTAGGTATGTTGCTGCTTAGAAAGGGAAAGTTCACAATTGGGAACTTAAAATCATTAAGTTTGTCATAAAGCTTAGATTTTAAACGTGCATGTTCATCAATATACCCTTTCGAAAACAAACACAGATTTTGAGACTTTCATCCTTCCCTACGGTTATATCAGTCTGCAGAGAATTTCCGCAAAAGCCATATCCGGTTCACCCCGATATATGAAGAGGTTGACATGGATACATTATTGTATTTATCAATTATGGACTTTTGACCTTTGTCCTCGGTCAATATATTCCTAACAGGTCCATATATAATATACTGACAGAGTGAAAAAGTCCATCATTATTATATTACATATGTAGGTTTCATTTTCATGGTATCTCTTTACACTTTTGTGAGGACAGATTTTGTGAATATACAGAAACCGATATTATCAAAATAAAAACTGATGTGTTGGAAGGCGGAAATTTATCTGCACAACGAATATAGTGGGATGTCTGCAAAAGTGTTGGTGGGATAAATATATACCTACACATTTCTTATTTGTTATAATAAAAAAAAACAAGCAAAGCTTTTGTCTACGTCAAATGTACCATAAATATCGTTCAATACATTTTAACTGATTTCAGACAAGCAAATATTTTGCAAAATGCGTCAATGACAAGTTTGCATTTAGTCCGGTAACCAGAAAATGCAGCAGATACGCAAATTTAGCTTGTGTGTTGATAAAATATGAATATTAAATATTAAATATATTTCTTCAGGTCCTGATTTAGCAAATCTTTTTTCTCAATTCAGTGGAATCATCTATGTTATCATTTTTGTTTCTTTTTGATGATACTAATTCTCATATAATTCTATTTTATGTAGGTGTAATTAAAGTAAAAATAATAGTAAAGCTGTGAACATAGCATAATAGAATGGTCGTGAATATACAAAACATGGGTTCATCCATAGGAAGGAGTCTTGGATTTAGGTTCAATCCGAGTTTATGTCGACTTAGAGATGTTGTACTTGTGAATGAGATTTGACATGGAAAATCCCTAACATAAAACCTTTTCTTGATTCCAATTATTTTAAATTGAAACTTTTCATGTAGAAACCTATTTTGCAAAAATAAGAATCCCGATAATACATCCCCCAGGACAAACAAAACGTATTGTCATTATCACATGAGAAATGTTGAAGTAAAGATACTGGAAATATTATTAAGGACGATATACAATGTACATTCCCAAAATAGTCTTTTACGACAACCACAGCAAGGAAGGGTCGGTCCAAACATAAAACATAGTTCCACAGTATCATTAAAAAATCCGCTTTTGATCAAACAATATTCTGTCATATAATTGTGAATGACGTCAATGCCGACGTTCTGAGATCGTATATCGTTGTAGATTTCATTTAAATGTTTACAGACATGTCTCGTATACATGTCTAGCTAGAATAATATATGCTGTCAATCCTTTTGGGTTATTACCGTTAAATTTTATGCAATTGACAAAAATGTCTGTATTGCTTAAATCAGCTAAATATGGCAAGTCTTAATTACAAAGACGGAGTGATGGGAGGAAAATAGAATTTTGATAAAACAAAACAACGGCAGTAGAATACCAAAGGAACAATGGAAGTCATGATCATAAAAATCGAAGTCAAAAGACATGGAAAAAACGACAAGAGAAAAAGAAAGGCAAAACAAGGAAGTGGGACAGCCACAATGGAAGGAAACAAAAAGACGAAATTAAGAACTAAGGCACTTAAAGTGTGGACTTCCATGAAAACCAGGAGTGACAACAGGTGCTCCAGAAGGGAAAGCATGCCCTGCTCCACTAGCGACACCCGTCATACTATCAGTGAGTCAATTCAGGGTTGCGTCAAATCTGGTTATGTCAAATCGTGAAGACGTGAAATCTGTAGCTGAAAATGTCCGTTTTCATTTGGGACAAAGACAAGTCATATCTGTCAATGATGTCATGCTTACAGCCATAGAATTTCTGAAGGGATGAAAGTAACAAAGGCTGAACAATTCCTTGACTAAGCAACTTTTGGGACAGCATTTTTGTTCTATTAAAACATAATTGTATATTGATATTCTTAGTTTGTTTACATAAAACTGTGCGTGATACATAAAAAGCAGACGTTATGTAAATTAAGTGGCGGAGCACCCCCGTCTGTAGATAGAAGTTATAGTACCGTAGTAAATATATAACACCCTCAATTTGCTGCGTTAGCTTAGATGGAAGATAAACAAAGAGAGCGCGATGAACTGTCATCCCAGGGGTACCGAGTTCGAATCTTGGTCTAGGCGACAGGTGAATTTTGTTATTAAATTAATACTATCTGGCTACATTGGTGCCTAACTAAAAAACCAAGTTAGAAATGAAACTAGCCAGGGTAATGAATAACAAAATACCGAAGTTACTGTTAATTTAGTTTCTGCATATGCGCGATTCCACAACTAATGTATCTTCAATGCAGATAAAATCAAACATTTGGAAATCGATCAACCGAAATATGTGTAAAAGCTGATAGAGAACAAATAACAAATAGGATCAAAAAGGGAAAACCAAAATCAGCTAAGGACAGAGCTATGCAAGAGGGACATACTCCTAAGGTTTTACAAGATTTGTTTTAAGTTTAGATATTTCATGTTTTAAAAAAATCGGTTTTCGGACCAGCACCGAATTAAGCTGGTAAACAGCCATCATGGTATGATGACTCCTGAAGTTGGGAGAGTTTGAGTGAGCACTCCCTTCTATAAATAGAAATTATAGTACCGTAATAGGTATATAACTACCTCCATTAGCAACACTAGTGCAGTACTCCTTTAGTTTAAATGGTACAGCGGTAGATTGTCGTCCGAGGGAAACCGAGTTAGAATCCCAGTTCAGGGCGAAAGGTGAAACAACGGCAGTAGAATATGGAAGGATGAAAGTAGTAGCACTTTCAAAAATCGAAGTCCAAAGAAATTGCAAAAACGAGAACACTGAAAACAATGACGCCAGACTGCAACAAAGAACCCCCCCCCCGAAAAAAAAAAGAAAAAAAAACATAACATTCATAACCAAGGCCCCCGCAGTGTAAACTCCCATGAAAATGAAGGAAGGGTAAGCATTTCCAGCTCTGTTAACAGCACCCGTCACACTGTTAGTGAGTCAATTTAGGAAAATGTCATAATCGGTATGGTCAAATCTGGGAAGACTGAATCTAGCTGAAAATGGCCGCTGTCATTTTGGACACTGACACGTTACATCT
This sequence comes from Modiolus philippinarum, assembly GCA_002080025.1. NCBI lineage: Eukaryota > Metazoa > Mollusca > Bivalvia > Mytilida > Modiolidae > Modiolus > Modiolus philippinarum. The sequence continues at coordinate 93,099 of MJUU01000035.1, read as the reverse complement.
TTCAATGATGTTATGGTGACGGCCATAAAATTTCTTGAGGGATGAAATTAACATAGGCTGAACAAATCCCTGACTAAACAGCTTTTGGGACAGTGTTTTTGCTCTGTTACAAAAATCACTGTACAAACTACATGCTCGACAGTAACGAATCAACATGAAATGTACACTCCATAGGCTGGAGAGGTAGGTATGATACTGCTTAGAAAGGGAAAGTTCACAATTGGGAACTTAAAATCATAGAGCTTGTCATAAAGCTTAGATTTTAAACGTACATGTTCATCAATATACAACAACACATTCGAAAACAAACACTGATTTTGAGACTTTCATCCTTCCCTACGGTTATATCAGTCTGCAGAGAATTTCCGCAAAAGCCATATCAGGTTCACCCCGATATATGAAGAGGCTGACATTGATACATAATTGTATTTATCAATTATGGCATTTTGACCTTTGTCCTCGGTCAATATATTCCTAACAGGTCCATATATAATATACTGACAGAGTGAAAAAGTCCATCATTATTATATTACATATGTAGGTTTCATTTTCATGGTATCTCTTTACACTTTTGTGAGGACAGATTTTGTGAATTTACATAAACTGATATTATCAAAATAAAAACTCTGATGTGTTGGAAGGCGGAAATTTATCTGCACAACGAATAGAGTGGGATGTCTGCAAGAGTGTTGGTGGGATAAATATATACCTACACATTTCATATTTGTTATAATAAAAAAAAAAACAAGTAAAGCTTTTGTTTACGTCAAATATACCATAAATATCGTTCAATACATTTTAATTGATTTCAGTGGTTGCTCTGCAAAACATGTCTTTTTATCAAGACTGCCTTAATCATTATAAAATTTATGTGAAAAGAGTCTTTTTTATTTTTTAAATATTTTTATAAGAACTTTCTCGATGAAAAACAGTAAATTTTAACGTCCAAATGTATAAATGGAAAATATAACGCAAATTTATTAAAAGTAGAAACATAGAATCAATATGTAACGTCAATACACTTAGAAATAGAAACATAGCGTCAATATACCTATAAGTAGAAACAAAGCTGAAAATACACTGAATATTCTAAATATCACTTGACCGTTTTCGCCAATGAAATCAAATGGAACCTGTACCAAATGTAATATATCAAATTATTCGACCAACGTTTAGAAAGCAATAACTTATTTATCTCTGTTTAAAATTAGATATTCAAAACACAAATACAAATACGCAATTAGTTAAACAAGAGGTACGTCAAAAAAAACAAAACAAAACAAAAAAAGACAAAAACACACACACACACACACACACACACACACAAAACCCCCAAAACCCCGAAATTTGGTGGCTGGTATATCCTGAAGAGCTTCTGTGTTTAAACATAATGATGACATAAAAAGTTCCAAGGAATGCCTTGATAACAGAAGGTGCTACAATTAAATGTACTTGAATTCGAGTACTTCGATCCATGGCAGAATATTAAGTAATAACAAAACATGTTTATTACAGATTTCATAAGTTGTTGAATACATTTAAGAAGTTTTATAATAGATATGAACATTTGATATCTAAACATGGGTCTTACTCGCCAACAGCTTATTACTTGGGGCATTTTTTATACTCGTTTTCAATAAATCTTGTTAAAAAATGACAGAAACTGATTAAAAATCTGGAAATCTGGGACGTAACGGGGATATCAACAAGATATTCTGCTTGCAACCTTTATATTAGCTTTGAGATATATTGTCCTGAAAATTTTACACACATACTGGCCTCTCACTGACACTGCCGATTTCTATAGAAATATAGGATGATTCTCGACCAAACCCTTCTGAAAGTTTTGTATTTAATTTTTACTCCGTTGTGCGACAGTGTTTAATTAGCAGACTAGGTCCCTTCAGGCGACAGATTAGCGGCGAGCCCACCTTGACACATCTTTCAAAATTGTCATTTGCCCTCTTTTCAAGATTTAGGTCATGTAGTTAGTATTCTACCTGTATTGGGTTTTATTCGTATGATTATTTTACTTTAGGGAAACGACACGGCTAATCGGAGGTCTGGGTATCCATAAATTGGCTTAACCCTACTGATGGCTTTGGGTAGACCATTGCAAAGTCCAGCTGTCCAGAGTTCCTATCGTTATTTACGTTTGTCCTTTGGCTTATTTGCGTTTTTCCTGTGTAGTTCCCTGGCATATTGTAGCATGTAGTTGTAATTTTAAGCCATTGTAGGTGTTCTTTTTATCCATTTTACTACATTTATAACATAAAAATAGCTGAAAATGCATGAATGGGAAAAGTTGGATACAAAAAGATGGTTAACAAACTTTCAGGATATTGCTGAGATATTGTTAAATACAATCCCAATCGCTAGAATATGAAACCTCGTATTCATTTGTTATTAAGCCCTTGAGCTTCATATTTTGTATCGCGGGATCATTTTTATTGCTGTCAAAATATGGATAAAGTAAGTGAGAACCGAACCGTCAATCGAAAATAAATAAGCCAAGGACAATGGAAACATCGGAGAAAAGAAAAACTAGAATAACTGTGAGTAAAGCTTTCAAAATCATACCCTCGCTCCGCCATTGGATTAAAAAAAAAAATCAAGTCAAATCAGATTTTTAAATAACTGGTGCACAATGGTACTGAACATTCTGTGAAAGTTTCATTGCATTTCACCAAGTGGTGCAGGAGGAGTTGTCAACACTTAGTATGTACCCTATGGGGGAAGGAATAACGGACGAACGGACACCATGATCACTATATACTATACGTTTAAGCTAGGGGTGTAACAAAGACGTAACAAGAGTACCGCACGGAAAAGAGAAATGAAGACTTGTCTAAAAAATGCCATTAACACACCAATTAATGTAAATATTTTTTATGAAAATATTTACAAAAGGTCTTAAATACATTTCTTAGTATAAATTCACAAAGAATCTTCGTCAGGTGAGGCTAGACATGCAATATATCCGAAAAATATTTTTGAAGAACACTAATGAAAGCGTTGTTCTATTTGCTCAATCTTTTCACGTATTTATAGGGATTTTGTCCCATGTACATTTACTCCATATTAATGAAAGGAAGATACCTTTATTTGTTTTGTTGGTATGAGTGCATTGTTCATTTGATGTAAAATATTAACCACAAAACATTTTAATGTATACCAATAACAGGTATATTATCTACTGAGAAACGTATACATATTCAACTGATATATTTGTCTTGGTATGTAAAACAAGTTTATTAATGTAATACTTCAAATTCTAACATGGCTCTTGTTAATCGTCAACCAGTATAATTCTCGATAACCATATATTTCGCACGTGCGCAAATGGTATCGGAATATGAGAAAATGGGATGCAAATCAACAATGTTTTTAATTTTGTTCGTCTTAGTATATGAAAGAAATAAAGGTTAAGAATAAATGTGTATTGTTGTGCTTTCGATTTGAATTTTGAACTTGCATCTGTTTGAAAACGTCAGATTGTGTATTGTGACGTCATAGACACAGTAAGCAATGGAGGCGAAAAATCCGCCTTCTCTTAGGTCGCTTCGGAGAAGAAAATTCAATTTTCTGTCATATTAGAATCGAAATAATTCATGGCAGGTATATGGTTATTGTCATTTAACCATGGGCTTGGCCTTTATATTCGTAAATTTAACCCCTCGCTAACGCTCTGGGTTAAATTCGAATATAAAGGCCCAGCCCATGGTTAAATTTCCAATAACCATATACCTGCCATGAATTATTTATATCAAAAATCTCTCTCTGAATTTGCAGGCTTCTTTATCCCAAGATGAATTACATTCAATGATCTGAAATGCAATGTCTTCAAACCGGTGTCCAGTTCTTAGAAAATGACAGTTACCTTCTTTCACCTTGAATGAACGGTGATTGTTAAACCATTTGTTGTAGTTGTCCCTCGCTTAGCTTCCCCAAATTTACAAGACTGACATGTGAGGACATAAACAGTGATTAGATTTTCAGTTCGATTTCGAATAAATGGTGAATTGTTGCCCAGTAACAGTGCTGGGAAATATTTTCTGGTATTAGCAGCTCGACAGATCAAATGCCAGTTCCATTTTGTATAATTGTGGAGACTCTTTATCATACTGCAGAAACATTAAAAAAACAGGATTACAGTTAACACATACAATGGTCGATGCCACAATTCACAAGCGAACTCCAACAGAAAAAAAAAACAATAATGAAGACAGGAAACAAACATTAACAACGATAGGAACTCGGGATATCCGGACTTGGTTCCGGCACTAGCAAAGGCCAGTGGTAGGGTTAAACCGGTCAAGTTGTTCAGATCTTTTATTCCACTTGATATTTATGTTATTAATGCAGGCGGAACCATGACATTGGTATGCATGATGCATTTCAAAGGATCCTTTGTTGTTCTACCATAAAGATGTTGGCATATGATGGAGCCAGCTTCCTTTCCATGCTCGTTCCATCTGTATGTAGATAATGTTCATCGTTGAATACACAATAATTGTTTTCGAACACTAATTTCAGAAGTTCTACAAGACATTGATGGGAGGGTATTGGTCCTGTTGACTGTTCCAAGCAGTTGTACAAGCACGTATAGCTTTTCTTTTGAGGGATGAATGATAATACAAATATCCTCCAGCAATAGGTGTTAAAAATCCTTCAATTGTAAAGATATGTTTGGAGTCTATTCAAAATTGAAAATTCAAAATTACTCGTTGAAACACGTGTACAGCATAACAAATTTACTGTTAATGATGTAACTTGGGTATTTTTGTATATAAAAACTAAAAGTACGAAAAAATGGAAATTGGTAAATGTCAAGGAGACAACGTTCCATCCCCAGTAGTTAATTTTGAATATTACTTTAGAAAAGACACTTGGGCAATTTTTTAGATTGACAGAGTGGATGTATCAGTTTTATTTGAGTTGATTACTCAGTAGACATAGTGTAACAAATACAAATACTAGTATATGCATTAAAATACGTCCGGCTATCCGGAGTTCCTGTCGTTGACTACGCTTGCCTTTTAATTGTTTATCTTGTACAGTTCTGTAATAGATGTGGCATGTAATTGTAATTTTTGGGCAGTGTAGGTGTTGTTCATCAATGTTATAGTGCAATCATGATCATCAATCGCAGGTTATTTGCTCTGGTGATATTTTGAAAGAAAAGAACAAAAAATGCAACTGAAAATATATCATTTATACTTCATATGAAAAGATTATATAAGATTTCCTTTAACATTACCTTGACTTATCCAAACTTATATTCGGTGTATGTTGATACAGGAGGAACTTGATTACTAGTCATTAAATATTCCTATTTAATATCGCCTTGTATATCTGTCTTTCTAAATGTATTACTATAAACGAAGAGAGCATTTATTCTTCCGTAAATGGTGGTTTACAGTGTGAGATGACCCGTGTAAGATCTATGCACGCGACCTCATCTTACACGGGTAAATGGCCAACTTTTTGTGATAAAACAATCGTTACCATGACTATACGTCATAAAACACCTGACGTTACAATGTTAAGTACGAGGTTTGCAGGTGTTTCTTTTCGTATTTTACGGAAGAAATAGAAACTTGCATTCGATTAAAATTAAAGATCGGGATATCTTTCACTCGCTCAACTCGAGAAAAGACGAAATTTCTTACACTCGTGAAAGATAACCCGATCTTTAATCTGACCTTATGCAAGATCCTATTAGAGATACAATTATGTTCACTTAACTCGAGCAATGCAGTTGTTCGGTCGACCTTTAATAGTAAATATTTGTTTTTTTTCCTGGTATTAAGACTTTTGGGTTTTGTTATCCTTACCTTTGTTTTTATGTTTAGGAAACATCTAATGACTCATATGCGCTTTAATTTTTACTGCCCACAAACGTATCTATTTGTTTAGGCTGTTGTTTTTAATGCAGCACTACATTTCGAATATAATTTCTTACTTTTAATACAACAGAAAGGTTTACATTAAGCATGTAGAAGTTTGGAAAAGGTTTTTAATTTATTATCTAAATTTATGTAAATTCTAAAACCGAAGGATTAACTCCCACCCTTAGCTATAATTGATATTACTGATTATTCGGATTTCGGTTGGTTTTATGCATTTTAACATTTTTTTGAAATTATGGATTTCCTTTATTTAGGTTCTAGTGCTGCTTATGAAGAATAAATTTCCGAAATGGTCATACAGCTCTTTAAAATTATTGCAGTTGGTGTTAACATATGTGTTATTGTCTCATGTTCATTTACTCCATATCCTTTCGTAAAGTATTTAAGTCTTGCTCCTTTATCTTTAGAGTTAATAACGAATAATTTACAGATGTATAGATAACCTAATATACTATTATACAACAATACCTAACACACAATTGGGCAATAGTACAAGCTAAAAAATGCCACAATAAAAAAATCTTAACATGACATGTCTGTATTTTCCAAAAAATTACATAAATCTTTTTTTGCGACCTTATACAACATTTTGAAATCGAAAGGTTATTTATTTGTTTTAATTATCTTATAAATCTCTTCCTGAGGAATAGAAAAATGTGAGTAATAAATGTTTGAAGTCAGAATCTGATTACTTATAATTCTTGTTTTGACTTATTAAAACAGTGTTCAATCGCAGTTATGGTTCTTATACAGTTTATTGCAAAAAAATCGTTTTGTAAAAATGCGTGACGCATTCTTTTATGCAAAAATGCAATAAGGAATAAATGTCTTAAAAAAAACCCAGAAAAAACAACAAAAAACAAAAAACTAGATTTGACAATTTGGAGATAGAAACGCTCATTCGGAAATGCCACTTCCATATGAATGAGTGCAATGAATTGCACTCAAAGCGGCGTTTTGGGATTACTATAAGGTATGAGCCTAGCTTTGTTGAAAGTCTTATGGTTACTTCAAGATGAAGATCAACAATAAAAGCGTTCTCATTGCTCGGATTGACCATGTTTTTGTAGAGACTTTGTCTCGAGTCAATTTACTCCATATCCTTAATTTTTTTTCATACATTTAGGCACAATGATTCATTTGGATTGCCATAGTATGCTTGTTACATTATAGAAGAACATTTAAATGTTATATAATTATTTTCGAAACAACTCTAATTTCGCAAAATATGAGAAAAACTTTCAAAATTGAGCACACAAGAATGAGTATATAACTTTTCAATCCAGGCCTTAGATTGTTTTTTTTAACAATCTTTTCTTGTCGAATTTCTGGGGCTGCTTTTTCAACACACATTATGGGTTCTAATTAGAACCAACTGTGCGCTTCTTTGAGCTGGCCATTTCTTTACATTTATGATGTCAAAGTTTTAGAAAGGGCTTACACAGGGGAAACAAAATCATTTATCCAACTACTGATACGCCGTGACTAGATCTTTTGTGGTATATTGACGAAGATGACAGTTTGAGATGTAAACTATATAATAAACGTGAGTATTTGGACTTTCGAATATAGAACTTTCTCTTTCTCAACAGCAATATCAATCGAATTGATATTTTTCACAGTTAATTCGTTACTGTCGATCATGTTGTTTATACAATGAATCTAATAGACCAAAAACGCTGTCTCAAAAATTACTGAGTTAATGATTTTTATCGCCTTTGTAACTTTCATCCCTCAAGAAATTCTATGATCGTTTGCATAACATCATTGAAAGTTATAACGTGTCGGTGTGCCGAATGAAAACGCACATTTTCAACTCGACATTACCGATATTGACTTTACCCTGGATTGCCTCACTGACATTGTGATAGTATGTTAAACAAAGCAGGGCATGCTTACCCCTTCCGAAGCACCGGACGGCACTCTCGTTTGATATTGAAGTTCTCACTGTAAAAACCTTAGATTTGAATATTGGTTTTTAATTTCCGCGTTTTGTTTTGGCTGTCTAACGTCGTGATTGTTCTATGTCCTTGTTTTTACTATATGTCTGGGTGTTGATTTTGTACTGAAAGCATACTTCGTTCCTTATGTATTCTACTGTCGTTGTTTCTGTATGTGATCAGCTGAAACCTGTATAATTTCATGTTTTATCCAGGTATCAACTTTCTTATGATTTCTTATCTATACCTTTTGACCATTTCGCTGCTTTAATATTGGCCATAAAAATCTGAATGAGACTTATGATAAGAAATAATTACTTATTTCTTCACTGTTTACGCTATCTAATGATCTTATATTAGTGGCAAAAGGCCACAGACAGTGAATGGATGAAACGATTCTTGTTCTGTAAACATTATGTTTATGTTATTTAGGATGGGTCTAAATGGGTCTTTGTCTTGAAAGTTCCTGTTAGTGTTTTTGTTTTTGCTGCATTGCTGATTCCATTCCAATGAAATCCAGAAATCCTAGTATATCTGAAGATCCCCTTGTAGTAACAACCTCCATGACAATTACGTCATTGTCCCTGCAGACAAAACTTCTTACAAAAAACTGTTTGTGTGTAAGAAACACTATCTCTACTACCTTGTGAAGGAGATGGGTATCAACAGTTCAACTGGAAACCCTACTTATACCCCTACTACAATATCGAGGGATGAGATTGTAAAAAATCACACTTCAGTTTTAGCATCATTTGGCATAAAAGCCAATGATGAAAACAATCAACTCCCTTACATCTACTGGGTACCTAAACTACATAAGATGCACTTCCAGATGCACCACTAAACCTCTTTCATAGCTCCTCACTACTTTGTTGACCGCAGTCAGAGATGGCCTGAAAAATTACTGTAATAAAGCTTACTCCACAAGCGGCGTGAATCAAATGTGGATTCTTAAAAATTCCAAAGATCTTCTTTAACAGCTATCCTCAGCCAGTCTTACCCATTGCCATAGCATTTAAACTTTTGACTTTTTTACTCTTTATATAACCCTTACACACAATAAACTGAAAACAGTAATTGCAGATTTAATACATCAATGTTACTGCACTACAAATGGAGAACGCAGATACACCTATTTAGTTGTAGGGAAGGACAAGATATATTTTGTTAAAAACCGCACTGATTCAAACAAGGAGTAAACTGAGATTGACGTAATCAAAATGTTAGAATTTTTGATCGACAATATTTTTGTCGAATTCGGAGGTCGTGCTTTCCAACAGACAATAGGGATTCTTATGGGAACTAACTCTGTGCCGCTTTTAGCTGACCTTTTCCTTTACTCGTACGAGGCCAAGTTTTTACAAGGGCTTATACAAAGAAAAGAAAAAAACTTTTAGCCCTGTCCTTTAATTTCAGCTTCCGCTACGTAGACGATATACTTTCTCTTACTAATCCTAAATTTAAGGAGTATTTACATCAGATCTATCCCAATGAGCTTTAAATTAAAGTAACAAGTGAAACACCTACTTCAGCTTCGTACCTGGCTCTTTAATTGTATATTGACGAAGATGGACGTTTGAACTCTAAGCTATATGACAAGCGTGATGATTTTAATTTCCCAATTTTTTTTTGGTGAACTTTACCTTTCTTAGCACCAATATACCTACCTCTCCAACCTATGGAGTGTACATTTCACCGTTGATTCGTTACTATGGAACTTGTAGTTTGTACAGTAATTTTTTGAACAGAGCAAAATCACCCGAAAGCTGCTTGGTCAGGGCTTTGTTCAACCTATGTTAATTTCATCCCGTTTCATGGCCGTCACCAAAGCATCATTAAATAATATGACGTGTCAGTATCCCAAATGAAAGTGGACATTTTCAGCTAGATTCACGTCTTCCTGGATTTGACTACCGACTTTGACATTTTCCTTAATTGACTCACTCACAGTGTGACGTGTGCTATTAACAGAGCAGGACATGCTTACCCTTCCGGAGCACCTGATGTCGCTCTCTTTTTTTATCGGAGTTCACACTGTCAGTGCTTTAGTTCTTTGTGTTGTCTTGTTAAATTTTAGTTTTGTCTTCGTTAGTTATGTCTGTGGTGCCGATCTATCCTTGTCCATGTTTGCATACTTAAGTTATACCAAAACTTTTCAAAATTTATCTTGGTTCTGTATGAGGATTAGAGAAGTAACACCTACCCAGGGTTTTAATTGGTTTTGTCTCAGGGTTAGCAAATAACATTCACCAATTAGCTACTTAACAGATTTTAAAGCATTTATGCCTCACTGACTGTGTGACGGGTGCTCTTAACAGAGCAGGACATGCTTACCCTTTCGGAGCACCTGATGCTGATGTCACCCTCAGTTTCACTGGAGTTCACACTGTGAGTGCCTTTGTTTTGAATATTGTGATTTCTATGTCTGTGCTTTGTATCTCTCTAACGTCATTATTTTCTGTGTCTAACGTCATCGTTTTCTGTGTTCTCGCTTTGCCCATGTCTTTGGACTTCGGTTTTTGTAAATTCCACTCCTTTGTTCCTTCGGTATTCTACTGCCGTTGTTTCTCCAAACACGAAATTAACTATGGTAAGATCTTTATTGAGTTTACCTTAGTTATCTACATCAAACACCGAAAAACATTTGTCGGTTATCTCCCTTTACCGAGTAAGTTATATTTAGTCAAAATGAATTTTAATTTCAAAATTTTTGTGAATCTATTACTACTTTTTTGCTACTTCTTACTAATAGAAGGCCGTACTAGCTGAAACGTTGGCCACTGTTTTTCCTTTTCCTTTTCGACATTTTTAGTAGTTTTTTTCATGAACATTTGGTGTATTTTTGCTTTTAAATTGTGGCACATCATACCATTTTACTTTGTTTTTTTTTAATAATAATCGACTCATACTTTTCTTAAATTCAGCAAAATGATGAACTTCAATCCCAAACCATAAAACCTAAATATAAACTGTAATATGAGAAATAAAACCTAAATATAAAAGTTGTCGAACTGCGCTACTGCAGAATCCAAATTAACAGCAACTTCGGTATTATGTTATTTATTACCACTGAGCCGATGCCTCTCTTGATGGACTGTGAGTCCCCGAGGGTATTCACCAACCCAGTAGCCAGTACTTCGGTGCTGGCCCGAAACCCGATTTTATCTTGATACTTGCAATATCTAAATTTAGATTTCCAATATCTTGATTTTATCTGCATTGAAGAGACATAAGTTGTCGATATGCGCATATGCAGAATCCAAATTTACAGCAACTTCGGTATCATGTGGACTGTTAGTCCCCGAAGGTATTCACCAACCCAGTAGTCAGTGCTTCGGTGCTGACCCGAAAATCGATTGAATTGAAACTTGCAATGTCTAGATTTTACAAAATTTTGCTCAAAACTAAGGAGTATCCCCTTCATGCATAGCTCTGTCATTAGCTGAATTTTGGCTTTTCTATATAGGTCCTTTTTGTTATTTGTTCTCTATCAGCTTTAACATGTTTTTCGGTAAATGGACTTCAAAACGTTTTGGTTTGATCTTCACTGATAAGACATAAGTTGTCGAAATGCGCATATGCAGAAAATAAATCAACGGTAACTTCGGTATTTTGTCATTTTTCAAAATTTTGGTTAAAACTTAGGAGTATCTCCCTCTTGCATATCACTCGCCTTAGCTGATTTTGGCTTTTCTATTTAGGTATTATTTGTAATTTCTTCCCTGTCAGTCTTTACACATATTTCGGTATATAGATTTCCATTATTTTGATTGTATCTGCACTTTAGAGACATAAGTTGTCGAAATGCGCATTTGCAGAATCCAAATTAGCAGCAACTTCCGTATTATGTTATACTTAAATATGAGAAATTTCTGGCAACTCCAATTAGGTCGAAATTTTCGAAGTCACATATAGTGATTATTTGATTGAAATTTTTTTATTCCAATAAAACCTTCACGACTTACGTAATTTCGGAATCGGGTGATTTGTGGATTTCCGTATCTTAATCCCAACGTTACAGATGAAACTTGCAAACAATTTGTTTACCAGAAAGAGAGATATCGCTTACCAGTGCATTATCTATTTATAGAGGTGTGTCTTGAGAGTCCTAGAATATGTGTGGCTAATTTTAGAACAAATATCCTTGTCGCTAAATATGATTTTTGTTCCGACTTCATAATATCTATACCAGGAAATTTGTTATCAAGTGAAACAAAAATCCAATTTACAGTAAGCGAAAGATGTGATAAATAAATTGCAGAAAGATAAAGGCTTAACAATCGAAAACATATACAACAAGCCAGAAGTATCGGCAGTTTTTTTTTCGTGTTCGGTCTTGTATGAGGTTCGTTTTTATTACACGACCCATTCAGACACGTCATGGGGATACCGAGTAATCAAGTAATCATTCACTATAAGCGCATGTACTCAATGACATGATCAACACTTATTAACTGAAAATAAAATAATTTTAGTAAATTTTCATATATATTATAGAAAGAAATAAAGAAGCAGACCTCATAATCATATAATCATCGAAAAATACCAAATCAGATCATTACAAATAAATTCTAGAGTAGAAAACCCCTCAGAAGGCTTATGTAAATGTAGATTCAGAGATTTCAGTGTTATGTAACTTTATTCATGATATAAACCTTTTATATGTTATGTAATATGAAAAAGAAAGGAAATGGGGTAAATGTCGAGACAACATACACCATCCCATATCCAGGTTAAAACGACCGAAAACAAAGCATCTAGGGGTCATCGTAAGGTCTTCAACACAGTGAGGAACCTCACACCATATAGCAAGCCCTAAATGGCCCCTCAAAAAGGTAAAAAGTGAATAAATCAATGGAAACAAACCATATACAATAACCCAAATATCAAGAAACTAAAGTTTTATAAGAAGACAAGGACAAGCCAATGACCAACATATTCCTGACTTGGGACAGGCGCAAAAATTGCGTTGGGGTTAAAATCGTTTTCTTGGATCCCCCCCCCCTATGTGTGGTGAATGGCTAAAAAATAAATACACAAGTATAGTCTCGGACACGTATGGCAAAATAAATTTTGTATTTCGTTACTAAGGGTGAATGTGGATGGCATCAAAGCTTTTTCAAACCAATAGGTACCTGAAAAAAATTAACATTTGTTTATTGAAGTTGACTATAAGTTTAAACAGTTTCATTTTTGGCTTTTTTGTTTTCATCACCTGAAGTGTTAGACACGTGAGTTATTTCTTCTGCTGACTTTCTATTGAACTGACCGCATGTGGCGGCAGCCTTTGTCCTTTGCTGCTAAAGAATCTTATTGTGGTAATGGTAATACAGCATTAGAAAAAAAACAACATTTAGATGGTCAGTTGTACTAAATTGTATATCTTTGGAATTATAAAATGTATGTACGAAATAAGATGTCAAAACAAGTTCAAGTACCAAAATAATATATTAACAATTGAATATATTAACCTACAATAACAAAAGACAGTAAAAGATTTACAAAAACAAATCGTCTGGATAGTAAACATAATCCTAAGATGTTTCTTACTTAGCTATACCCTTTCTGTTCTGTGTGTGTTTTTTTGAGTAGATTCGGTCGCATCCCTTGGGCATTGAAAAGTAATCGTATTTTTCTTTTGTTAAGTTTTTTCTTCTTCGCTCAATTTGTTCCTTTCTTGTCTTGTCCGTTTCAACAGACTCGATTTTGCCAGTTGCCTTGTACATTCTTTGACTCACTGATGCTTAGTGTAGCCTTCCAAATATTTGTCCTTCATTACGATACCAACTGGTCCCTTCCCTTTCGTCTGTTAAATTGCCTTTTCCAACATCTCTCTTTTTCGTTCAGCATCTTTGATAAGCTAAGTATACATTTTTCTCTCTTTATTTTCTTCCATTTATATCTGTAAATTAAGGATAGCATGCACATTTTTGTGTCCGTAAATACGGATAGCAACGGCTTGTGGTTTGAAGAACGTATATTAACACACCTTTTAGTGTTAATAAAATGTCAATTATTTATGATTTTTGAAAGATATGGCATTTGCCTACCAAATATTTAAGATACATTTAATGGAATGAAATACGAAGCCGACATATATATACCCTTAAGATGCAAGTCAATACACCATAGACTGAAGATAACTCGACCAGCAACATAACATTCACAAGTCCACGTAAGGTACGCTCTTCCTGGTTTGGTTGTCCTACGCATAAACTAAATTGCAATTAACACCCAACAAAGCCGTATAACCAAAATATTCTGAACTAGTAGTAGATGTTCGGTATATCTGAACTAGTAGTAGATGTTTGGTATATCGATTACTTTAATACATCAATCATTTGTAGACCAAACTTCAAATGATGTTCAGAAGCTTGTTGACAAATTTCGAAATTCATTATTCAATTTAGTAGATCTACCAAAGTTCTTTTATAAAAACTAAATTTCTTTATGCTGTACACGTGTTTCAAGGAGTTTTCTCATCTTCAGCATTAAAATCAAAGATATGGAAAGCCAAAATCCAAAAGCAGTCAAAGTAAATGCGAACTGAACTGTCAGTCTAAAACGAACAACCCAAGGAAAATGACTAAAATGACTAGAATAAGCATCTCCTACTTCTTATAAGACACATGCCGTGCTGAACATGTCACTTCCGGTAGTAAAGTCAAATCCGGTAGAGAAAAAACAAACTTTATTTAGTGGCAAAGATAAAGATCTCTTGTAATATTGGAAACAAATATCCCATAGCGGGCCACGAGATCGTTATATCGACCGTAAAATTGGTGTAGTGATGACTTCAAATTATTGGTAACATATCCTTGCTTAAGTAGTTTAATTGTAAGCAACCGAGCTATTATCAAGGAAGTCACTGTATCAACCACAGGCCCTTGAGTAGCGAATAAGTTTGGAGTTGTAAATTCCATATGCTGGAGCTGTTTGAATATTGATACAAAGAAATTGGAAGTTGACTGCTGAAAAAAGGAATTCATCGCGCTTGTCATGCAGCTTAGTTTGTAGTCTACATCTTTTGTCCATTTCAAAAGTACAAGGTCAAGGAATGAGACCGATTTAGAAGTGACTTCATTTAAGTAATGCATAACACTACAATTATAGTCATCAAGATGCACCACTAATCCTCTTTCACAGCTCCTCGCTACTTTGCTGACCGCAGTCAAAGATGGCCTGAAAAATTACTGTGATAAAGCTTATTCTACGAGCAGTGGATCAAATGTGGATTCTTAAAAATTCGAAAGATCTCCTTGAACAGTTATCCTCAACCAGTCTTACTAATTGCCATAGCATTCAAACTTTTGATATTTTTTTTACTCTTTATACAACCCTGCCTCTCAATGAACTGAAAACAGTAATTGCAGATTTAATACATCAAATGTTTCTGTACTAAAAAGGGAGAACGCAGACACACCTTTTTGGTAGTAGGGAGAGACAAAACATATTTTGTAAAATACCAAACTAATTCAAATAAGAAGTACACTGAGAATGCCGTAATAATTGGAATTTCTGAATATTTTTGTCGAATTCGGAGGTCGCGTTTTCCAATATACAATGGGGATTCCTATGGGAACTAACTGTGCGCCACTCCTAGATGACCTTTTCCTTTACTCGTATTGGGCCAAGTTTTTACAAGGGCTTACACAAATAAAACAAAAACATTTAGCACAGTGCTTTAATTTCAGCTTCCGCTACATAGACGATGTACTTTCTCTAAATAATCCAAAATTAAAGGAATATTTACATCAGATCTATCCCGATGAGTTTGAAATTTAAGAAACAACTGATACCCTTACTTCAGCTTCGTACCTAGATCTCTTGTTGTCGTACCTAGATCTCTTATTGACGGAGATGGACGTTTAAAATCTAAGCTATATGACAAGCGTGAAGATTTTAACTTCCCTATTGTGAACTTTCCCTTTCTTAGCAGCAACATACCTACCTCTCCATCCTATGGAGTGCACATTTCACAGTTGATTCGATACTGTCGAGCATGTATGAAAAAGAAAGGAAATTGGGTAAATGTCAAGGAGACAACATTCCATATCCAGGTTAAAACGACCAAAAACAAAACATCTAGGGGTCACCATATGGTCTTCAACACAGTGAGGAACCTCACACCATATAGTAAGCCCTAAATGGCCCCGAAAAGGTAAAAAAGTGAATAAATCAATGGAAACAACCCACATCCAATAACCCAAATATCAAGAAACTAAAATTTTATAAGAAGACAAGGACAAGCCAATGACCAACATATTCCTGACTTGGAACAGGCGCAAAAATTGCGGTGGGGTTAAACTCGTTTTCAGCCCAGTAGTCAGTACTTCGGTGCTGACCCGAAAGCCGATTATTTTTGGAATCTTACAATATCTAAATTTTTGTAAATTGTATTGAAAACTAAGGAGTATCTCCCTCACGCAAAGCTCTGTCCTTAGCTGATTTTGGCTTTACATTTAGATCATATTGGTTATTTGTTCTCTATCAGTTTTTAAACATCTTTGAGTTTATGGTCTTCCAAACGTTTAGATTTTATCTGCACTGATGAGACATAAGTTGTCGAAATGCGCATATGCAGAAAGTAAATTCACAGTAACTTCGGTATTTAGTTATTTCTTGGATCGAAACCCTCCCCCTATGTAGTTTGTACAGTAATTTTTTTTGGATTAGATCAAAAACACTGTCCCAAAAGCTCCATGTACAAAAAATACTGAAGTTGCATAAAAAACAGTAACTTTCGTTATGCTGTACACGTGTTTCAAGGCTTTACCTCTCATCAGCCGCATTAACATCAAATTATATGGAAAGCCAAAATCCAAACGTTGTAATAAAAGAAGTACTCATTACCAAATAAATCGAAATAGAAAGCCAAATCCAGTACCAAGGACACGTACCGAGTACCATACACGGAATGAAGCCTCGGTATTTTTTAGGGGTTAGAATTTTGTTAAAAACAGTTTTCTTTAACACGCAAGGTAAAATTTTCATGTCAGACAAGTCTGACTATCGGGCTGGCAAATACCCTCGGGGACCTCTGGCCACCAGTAGTGGCATCGCCCCAATGGTTCAAAATACAGAGGGATTTGTTCAGTCGATGTTAATTTCATCCCTTAAGAAATTCTATGGCCGTCACCATAACATCATTGAAAGATATGACGTGCCAGTGTCCCAAATGAATGCTGACATATTAAGATAGAATCACGTCTACCAAGATTTAACTATCCCAACTTTGATTTTTTCCTGGATTGACTCACTTAAAGTCTGCTGGTGCTGTTAACAGAGCAGGACATGCTTACCCTTCCGGAGCACCTGATGCCACTGTCAGTTTCATGGGAGTTCACACTGTGAGTGCCTTGGTTTTGAGTGTTGTGTTTTTTTGTTTCTGTGCTTTGTGGCTGTTTTCCGTGTTCTAGTTTTTGCCATGTCTTTGGACTTCGATTTTTGTGGATAATACTTCTTTGCTCCTTCGATATTCTGCTGCCGTTGTTACCATTCATTAAGATTAATAAAATTTCCATTTTTTTTTATCTTGCTACTGGATTTAGCCACTTATTTTGATGTTTTGAGATGGGTACTAGTATTCTTTCTTAGATTATGACTTTCCATATTATTTGATTGTAATACAGATAATGAGAAGTTACTCATTGAAACATTTGTACACCATAACATCATTTTGTGTATATTATGCAACTTGGATAATTTTGTATTTTTGATACGATTTTTTCTTAGTAAGAGGATTGCTCTTCATAATTTTATAAATATATCACGATTTTGATCTATATAAATTAATATTATGCAGCTTTTCTATATCAGTGGGTTATATTTAATGGTAATTTCGTTATACTATTACACGAAACATCAATTTAATCACTAATTGGAAATATCTTTATTTTTCAAACGAGAACGCCAACGTTGGAGAAAATAAAACGTTTCACATTTAACAACACAAAAATGAAAGTATATAGAACCTATAAAGATGACCCCAATATTAGATACATGTGTAACGCACATTATAGAAAACACTTAAATATAGGACTTCAATAAATGGTCATTACTGGTGCATCTGTGAACACCCCATCTCAACAAAATCCGAGAATAAAATTAGTAAATAATAGATCAAAAGGCAATAGGAGCTCTACCATTTTTTTTCTGACAAAATTATAATTATGACCTATAAGTACACAAAACTTAACCCTAAAAAAATGAATCGGAGTACTTGATCCTATGAACATTTAAACCGGAAAGCCGATTCTATTTGGAACCTTGCAATATTAAAATTATTGTAAATTTTGTTGAAAACTAAAGAGTATTTCCCTCATGCAAACCTCTGACCTTACCTGATTTTGGCTTAACATTTAGATCGTATTGGTTATTTGTTCTCTATCATTTTTTAATCATCTTCAAAACGTTTAGATTTTATCTGCACTGAGGAGACATAAGTTGTCGAAAAGCGCATATGCAGAAAATAAATTCACAGTAACTTTGGTATTTAGTTATTTGTTACCACTGGGTCGATGCCTCTTTTGGTGGAGTGTTAATCCCCGAGGGTATTCACCAGCTCAGTAGTCAGTACAACGTTGCTGACCCGAAAGCCGATTCTATTTGGAACTTTGCAATATTAAAATTAGGCCAAGACAAGTTATTTCTATGTTTGGCGTCAGCGCGCGCATTGAAAAATGTGTGATTTAGGAGAAAACAAACAAAGGATATTTTCGTTTTTCCAATTAAAATCCAGATTTTTTTGTGTTTTTCTGCCATCGTTGAATTTTTTGTGCGCCAAATATACCATCACCTGAACGATTCTAGCTTAAGCTTCGATTAATAAGACAACAAATATATACTTCTACTAGAAACTTCAAAAAAAGTAAATATATGAAATGGGTTCATCAGAATTGACTTTTAATGAACATAATTCACATCAAAATTTGTTGATTTCAAAAATTTCTTCTTTGTTTTTCATTTTGTTTTTGTTTGTTTGCCTCCCGCCCGCCTACATTTCAAAAATAAAGTTGACGCCAAACAAATAATTATATTGGTTTGGCCTTATTGTAAATTTTGTTGAAAACTAAGGAGTATCTCCATGCAAAGCTCTGTCCTTAGCTGATTTTGGCTTTACATTTAGATCATGTTGATATAAAATGGCAATTTACTGGTCTTGAAATTACTGCCATTTTGGTATTTTTATTGTAATTTAAGTAACACAGAACTGGTAATACCAATAATGCACAGGGATAAGACAATGCTAAGGAATAACCAATCAGCTGTTGACATAGTCAAAAGAAACAAACTCGTACTACTATGCGTTGAATTGTACCGATGGCTTTTGGTAGTTCCGGTACCAAGTCCGGCTGTCCCGAGTTACTATCGTTGTTTACGTTTGTCTTTTGTTTGATTTGTGTGCTTCTTGTATTATTTCACAATATAAATATAGCTTTACTAAAAACGAATTTTCAGTGGCTAAGACTGTCACACGTGACTGAACAAAACATCGTGTCTCCCGTTGAAAGTCGTGTCCGAATATCATATTCCCTCATTCGAAATTCTTTAGATTTAACAAGTGTTATCATAGTGAAGAGTTGTTCCAAGTTAAGCATAGCATAGCCAGGAGTGTTTACTGAATAACAACAATACAGTCAGTTTTGATTAGTTCATTTGTGTTATTATATATGGAGTAAACCATAACAACTCCAACTGCAATAATTTTAATGAGCTGTATGGCCATTTCGGAAATTAATTCCTCATCAGCAACACTAGAATCCAATGTCAATTAAAAAAAAATCAATATAACAAATTGATTCCTTTTCTAACTGTAGTGTACTTTTAGTTCACGAGTCCTTATTACTCCATTAGATTTTCACCGATCAATATCATAGATGTAGCGGCCTTCGAATACAGGGAGAATTCAGGCGGAGTTTAACGAAAAATGATTCCAGACGAGTTTTTGCCAGGTTTTGTCAATTTGCCTGAACTCTTCAGGAACATGAAAAAGGTTTCAGAAAAGATGGAGGGGAGGCAGAACACATTGTCGATACAACCTTCAATGATTTACACATATTAAATTAAGTGGTGGAATAAAATATTTATTTCTCAAGCGTATGTTGAAGATATGAAGATTTGTTTGCCCTCGGGAAATCATATTTCCCTCAGGCAATATGATTTCCTCGAGTAAACAAATCTTCATACTTCCCACATGCATACATGTAGGAAATAAATGTATATAATTCTCTTGAAGATTGTAGCATGCAATTGTAATTTTCAACCATTGTAGATGTTTCCTGTTATCCTTCTTGTTACTATGATATGATACAGTTAAGGTAACAGGGTTTTGAATATCATAATTTCATATTTTGCATAGGAATAAGAATATTTGAACCACACAAATAACCATTGTAAACTTTGACTATTCTCAGGCTTTTACCTTTTTTAAAATAAATATTATCATATCATTCAAACTTTTAAAAATCTTTACAGATACCAATATCGATTAATACTTTTTCGATCTTTTCAGCTATGAAGCAGAGTTCCTGTAGAAATAAGTATGGAAGAGGTTAAGCAGAATAAATTATGCTTACCACTTAAACGACATGTAACTGGAATTGTGTAACTACTTCTGATAATAAAGTGTGAAGTTAAACGCATCCATTTTTAATGTTTATTGTAATAAGCATATTAATTAAGCAAAAGTGAAAAAAAAAACTCAAAACCGATTGAATTTCAAAGTCATTTGCACTCTGTGTGAATTCCGGGGAAATGCCGAGTTTGCTTTAAATTTAAAAGTTTAGGCATTATTGGAGCTAATTGTCTTTTCCTGATACACCCACTCTTTCCGAAACTTATGGTGAATCCCTAAACAGCCCCTTCGTTGAGTTCTAGTTGACATTTATTTCATTGTGTGACAATATTTCATAAACAAGGGCTTTCGTGTAGTTTTATTGTAAGCACTGTTTGATCATTTTTGAAATTAAGTCCTCCATATTTGAATCCATGTTATATCTAATTACTATATAGTTGAAATCTCCCACTCAAAATGGGCTACTTCTAATCATTATGGTTTGTTTGTCGTCTCCAGGTTTTGTTTTTTGTCACTTTGTGATGTAAATTTGCGTTTAATGTATGTTGTATGTGTATGCTTTGTTTTAGTAAAATCATACATCTCCAAAGTCAAAATACAGTGCCAAATCAATCTCATGATTTTTTTTCCACATTGAATTTCATTGTCAGTAATATTGACAGATATTTAGTACACAATTCATAGCAATTTTGTTTTCTATCAGCTTTACCACACATTTCGGTATATGGATGGTTTGAGTTGATCTGCACTGAAAAGAAATAAGTTGTCAAAATGCGCATATGCAGAAATTGAGTTTACTGTAACGTCGGTAATTCTTATTTATCACCACTGGGCCAATGCCTCGGATGGTGGCCTTTTAGGCTCCGAGGGTATTCACCAACCCAGTAACCAATACTTCGGTGCTGGCCCGAAAACCGATTTTATTTGTGAAGTTGCAATATCTAAATTAAACAAATTTTGTTCAAAACTAAGGAGTATATCCCTTTTGCAAACCTCTGTCCTTAATTGATTTTGGCTTTACATTTAAAGATCCCATTAATAATTTGTTCTCATTCAGCTTTTACATTGATTTCCAAATGTTTTGATTTTTTCTGCACTGAAGAGACAAAATTAAAGTTGTCCAGTTAGTCTTTACAGAAACTAAATTCACAGCAAATTGGGGTAATAAAAAAATACTTAACAGAATTGTCAAGAGCCAATGTCCATAAGGCAAATCTGTAAAATCTGATAGAGAACAAATAATCAATATTCTAATAGTTTAAAAAGAGCGAAAATCAGTCAAGGACAGACTTATTCAAAACAGAGAAACACCTTGTTTTTAAGCTGAATTTCTTTAAATTTCTAGAATTTTGACTGTAATTTATACTGGAAATGATAACAGAGAGTAAATCAAAGAAAAAAGGAATGGACGGATTGTCTTTACACTTTAATCTTGACAATTTCACCAACTATTGACATATTTAAATATGAATGAATATGGTTTATCTACAGAGAGATGATTGATATTCTGATTTCTATAATTTAGGGTTTTGATCCAGATAAAATAATGTTATGTAGCTTTTTCATCTCATTATTATTTCGTTACATTATTACTGTGGAACTACTTTTCTCTAATTTCCATCCAGTTTTCACTTTTCCCGAACGGTGTGGAAACATTTGTTCTCCTCTCTAGAGAAAAGAACAAATTTTGTGACATTTCCCCCCAAATTCATTCGGAATACAATCATCGGTGTTTTTCGTCCAGTCATTAGAGAAACAGTTCCCACAACTAAACCGCGTTAATTATGAAAATTCGGCAAGCCTCGCTTTCAAACATTTGCAAAAATTTATTTAACTCGACGCGAGAAATTTCATAATCAACTAGTTCTCGTTATGGAAACTATATTTATTCGTGGACGCCAATTCCAGGTTTTCATAAATATCACTACTTCGAGTTGGAACCCCACGAACAATTGTACTTTCACAGTATACGAAATATCAATTTGTTCTGTTATTTGTAATATCTTAATTTGACAAATGAAAACGTTAACGTAAGAAAGGCTAACACATTTTACTTTTCACAGCACAAAAATGAAAGTACTGTGAAAACACTATTGTTCGTGGGGTTCCAATTTTCGTGGATTTCGTGGCTCGTTAAAACCATGAAATTAAGTTCCCAACGAAATGCACTTTTGTCACAGAGTTTCAATGCATAGGTCTCTAAAACCACGAATTTAAGTGCCCACGAAAATACAATTTTTATGAAAACCACGAAAATTGATGCCCTCGAATAAAAGTACTTCCACATTATGTGGAACGTTTAATGATGTAACATATTAGTATAAATTTATAACGCACTAGATGGAAAACACTATTTTATAATTTGTTCTTCCAATAAAAGCTCAATAGAGTCTATAAATACCCCCTTTCGAAAATAAATAAGAAGTTCACTTTTGGAAAGTCGAAGTCATCACGCTTGTCGTAAAGTTTTTTTTCAGATTTGTCAGTGTAGATATTTATGATCTCCTCCGCTTTGCTTATCCGAACAAAACATTTTTTTAAACTAAATAAAGACTAAAACACCAAGTAGGGTATGAGTTCCACACTAAACAGTTCATGCAAAAATTTTTTAATTACAAAATTAAAAAAAAACAAATCTGGCGTGAATTCTTTGGCAGGACAATATTGATAAACAGATACAAAGAAATCTACAACGAGAAAAAGAGACATATTAAAAACTAACTCTATAAACCAGTCGAACTGTTTAAGTGTGTAAACCTCGATAGCTTCATAACCGCCAAAACATTGCTTATATACTCATACCGCATAACTTCTAAAAAACTAAGCGCATGAAATAAAAAAAGAAAAATATTAAAGTCTTTAGCCGTTTAGCCATTGACAATAAGTGCAAGTGTGCTGCCGATGATTGTATATAAGTGGTCTCTTCAATTTGGGGTTCATTCGGTTATATAGGGTGTCCTAAAATTAAGGATTGTTTAATGAGAGAGAGCATCATCTATATAGCAGAAACTGATATAAAATGACTTGGCCAGCGTATTGTCTTTCTGAACTAGCCCTTGTATCAACCTTTCCCCATACGAATAAAGAAACAAATCTGCTAAAAGTGGCGCACAATCTGTCGCCAAAGGCATACCTATTGCTTCTGGAAAACTTGTCCTTCAAATTCTACAAATATGTTTCAAAACACACATTTGTAAACAAATTCACCAGTGCGAAGAGGGTCTCCTCTCAATATGTTTTTGTGTGAATCAGTGTGATGTTTAACAAAATTAGCCCCATTTTGAAGTCATCACTACAGAAGTTAAACGGTCGACATTACGATCTTGATGATCTCTATTGGAAATCTGTTTCCCGGATGAGAACAGATCTTTCCCTTTACAGCCAAAGTTTCCTCTTCTGGGTTTTACGTTATAACCAGAATTGACATGTCCAATACGGCGAGCGGCTAAAAGAAGAATGAGATGCTTACTCTGCCGATGTAACTGATCTCGCGTATGTTTTTTTTGGGAACGTGTTAATCATGTTTTTATGCAACTTGGGTGCTCGACTATTTTGATATGTCAACTGAATTGGCTTTGCAGTTTATCTGGACATTGTTATAAGAACATAAAACAAAAAAGTGTTTATCGTCTTGAACTTACTATAAGGTATGAGCAAAGCTCATTGTTGAAGGCCTCATGGTGACTTCAAGATGAAGAACAACAATAAAAGCGTTGTTCCTTTGCTTGTTTTTTACCATTTATTTGTAGAGACTTTGTCTCATGTGCATTTACTCCTTATCCTTTTATTCACCATCATCATCAATAATTTTTGCAAACTAAGTTACCTCTATACAATTTCCGGTCATTACGCAAACGTGTGTATATTTTCTCATCCAATTAACATTTACATCGATGGTAAAATAGCTACTTACTTTTTATTTTTCTCAATCCAGTACACATGAATTAGTATTGCTAGGCGAGGTACATAATGATTTAGATTTATCTCTTTCTTAACAGTTTAACAATACGTTGACCCGACAGCGACGTATGCATGTGTAAGCATCATGTGACATGTAGTACTGTGCGTAAGAACAGCCATTGTTGTAAATGTTGTTTTCGAGGTAGGCAATACAATTCCACATCTTTTCATATCTGGTCAGCTGTATACGGTCCCTAGAGGAAGTTGAGAAATATTTGAAATGAACGGCTGCTAAAAGCGTTGCATGGTACAACCGAAGGACATTGACATGACTGAGATATAAACGGACAAGTGTTGACACACAGTTAATGTGGTAAGCAAGCTTAAGCTGACCAGAATATTTGTTTACACAAAAAATTGAGTGGCAGAATTTTTTTCTGTAAATCCCAGCTCTCCCCTCTCCGAATTGAAATCAAATCGTCCTTGCCTTAGTGTTATAATTAATATCATTGAAATACACGTATTACGTATATATGTCATGCTAAACGCGGGTAAAACGGCTTTATAACCAAACTCTGTCGATGCTTAGGTATTTTATCCAAAGCCTCGCAGAAGCCAATAAAATACATTAAGTTGCGATAACATATTTTTAGCCATCGAAAAGAATTCCTGTAGAAATAAAAATATGGACGATTTCGAGCATAATAAAATACCCTTTAAAAGATATGTAACTGGAATACTCCTGAGAACAAAGTAAGTTTTAACATGCAAAAAATGAATAAATGGTTGTTACAAAATGTCAAAATGTAAAAAAAAAACAAAACTTTGAGCAGATCAAATCGGAGAGTAATTTACACGCTGTGTGAATTCCGGTAAAATTGTGGAGTTTGCTTTAGACTTAATGCTATGACATTTGGCGCTAATTGCCTCTTCCTAATACAATCGATTCTTTCTAAACTTATGATCAACAACACTTTGCTACCGCTGGGTCGATGCCTCCGCTGGTGGACTGTTAGTTCCCCGAGGATATTCACCGGTCCAGTAGTTAGTACTTCGGTGCTGACCCGAAAGCCAATATTATTTCAAACCTTGCAATATCTAAAATTATTGTAAGTTTTGTTGAAAACTAAGGAGTATCTCCCTCATGCAAAGCTCTGTCCTTAGCTGATTTTGACTTTTCATTTAGATCATTTTGAGTATTTGTTCTCTATCAGTTTTTAAACATATTTGTTTTTATGGTCTTTTAATCGTTTAGATTAAAAGACCATGAAATTAAATGCACAGTAGCTTCGGTACTTAGTTATTAGATTATATCTGCATGAAGAGAAATAAGTTGTCGAAATGCGCATATGCAGAAAATAAATTCACAGTAACTTCGGTATTTAGTTATTCATATATCAGGAAGTTTTAGTTTAACTTAATTACATTATGTAACAGTATTTTATGAACAAGTAGGGTTTCCATGGCTCACATGCAGATTCATTGCAAGCAAGGTTTGATGCTTTCTAAAATAAAGTCTTTCATATTCGAATGCATGTTTTATCCCATCACTATACAGATCGTTGATATCTCCCACAAAATTGGCTACGCTTATCACAAAGGTTTGTGTGCTGGTTCCACGCTTTGTTTGTTTTGGGGGATTTTTTTTCACTTTGTGATATTAATTTGTGTTCTGTGTAGGCAGAAGTTTGAACGCAGCCTTTAAAAATGACAAAAATTATTCAGTGTTTTAAAAATTTTACATCAAAATATCCTTTTGAAGGAGTTTTAAAATTCGCAAAGCAAAATCTTCATGAATTTTAGCATTAAAAAGGTATGAAAAGTAAAATTTTTAGTTTTCGGTTTGAACTAACTCGTTAAAAATAACAAAAAAATGTTAAGTGTTTTGAAAATTTTACTTCATTTTATCCTTGCAAAAGAGTTTGATATGATGCGAAATAAAAAAAATCATCAAATTTAGCATAGAAAAGGTATGAAAAGTAAGATTTTTAATCACCAGTTTAAATTCAGTCCTTAAATATTACACGAACAAATCAGTGTTTTAAAATTTTACATTATAATATCCTTTCGAAGGAGCTTTATAATTTGCAAAGCAAAAACTTCATGAATTTCAGCATTCAAAGGGTATGAAAAGTAAAATTTTTAGTCTGCGGTTTAAAAGCAATCTTAAAAAATGTCAAAAATAGTAAAGTGTTTTTAAATTTTACTTCATTATATCCTTGCGAAGAAGTTTGATATGTTGCAAAATAAAAAGAAAACCTTCAAATTTAGCATAGAATAGGTATGAAAACTAAGATTTTTAATCAGCAGTTTAAACTCAGTCTTTTAAAATTGAAAAAGTGTTTTAAAAATATTACATTATAATATCCTTTATGTCATTCTTATGTCACCTGCCGTTGTTTTTTTTCGAAGGAGTTTTATAATTCGTAAATGAAAATCTTCATGAATTTTAGCATTAAAAAGGTATGAAAAGTAAAATTTTTAGTCTGCGGTTTATGGCATGGTATTGGTTGCAAAAATTTAATATTTTTTATTTGAATGCAATATTATTTATTGAAATGGTATATTTTTTTCATTTAAATGCAATATTTTTTTATTCAGTTGGTATATTTTTAAATGCAATATTTTTTTATTCAATTGGTATATTTGCGAAAAAAAGTCCACGGGTGCACACTTCAAATGTGTATGGACTTATAAATTGCCCATCACAATTACTTGGACTGCCAAAAGACACCTGTTGTATATTCCGTTCAATTAACTATTTCCAATCAGCAGGTGACCTATTCTACATGTCTAGTGCCAGGATGTGGCTATTTGACACACAATATACAAACTTGTCATCTGACACAATTTACAATCGTTTGAAACATATCAAAATAGACGAAATTATGTCTGGATCTGGTAAAATATGCATGCTCTTTATTTTTCTTAGATATGGTGTACTTGTACATGAGATAATATTTCATGTGTACACTTTGTTCAATTACTTTTATCTATATTTATGTAAATT
>MJUU01000035.1:3593-50883 GCA_002080025.1 Modiolus philippinarum | reverse complement strand
AGAATCTAGGAGTAGTTATTGTTTTTATTATTTAGATCAGTTCTTGTATATTTAATGGTTTAATTTAAGATTGTTTTCATGAACTACGTTTTCGATGTTAATCCGCTGAGACGTTTACTTATCAACGACGTTGACAACGTCTATTGTGACGTCACTTCCTAGAGTGAAATTATGGAAAATTTTGAAATTATGGAAAATAATTTCACAGTTAATTATCTCTTTTAATTTACTGAGAAATTTCCATCTTTCACTGCAGTGTATATAATAAATCTGTATAATTGTATTATCATGACATACTGTGGTATGGGGTTTCACAAATGTCCAGGTAATACTTGGTGCTTAAATGACCTGTTATGAAAATGGCTTACAAATTTCTTGTCACAGATCCATGGCGTATTATTGTATAAATGTAGTTTTACATTGTAGGTGTTTCTCCTGTTATCTTTTTTATTCCATTTTACTAACATTTCACAACAACTTCTTTGCCTAAGAAGTTTCTTTTGTCTATATATGACTTTCTGTGACTTGGTTTCGCAGTGTCGATAACAGTAGAATAGATTCATCAAACAAGTTATAACAATAACTTTATTCTTTTGCAATATTTTATATGGACTTTTAATTTTGTCCTATACTTTTAAAACATATATGCCAGCATTTTGCTGGTAAAATACAAGTACAGGAACGGATTCTAGGATAAAATACTGATATCAATTTCACGGTTTTCCAACCTACTTCAGATAGAGGAAAATGACTCAGCTTGCTCCGAAAATGTCACTTTTATCTGATCCCATGAACTGTTCACACTACAATGATCAGATAACTGACTACTACATTTCTGTCCTGCCACAACACTTTGATTCGCTAATCTCTTGTTGTATTCTTTGACTTTTCTGATTATCTCTTCAATCAAATATAAATTACGGATATTGTATCTTTAATTATGTGTCCGGATATATAGATATTTATTATTCCTTTTCTTATTCCCCCAGTACTGAAATGTCAATGTTTTTATGTTAACATCTCGTATGTGCCTAAGTAACAGTAATTCAAAAACATTAGTTGAATAAAGCTTTATCAAGTGATTTATAATTGTGCTGAAACAAGTGTTGTAGAATTATGATGAGAACTATATTTAATGTGCAGACCCTCGACCATCGACGCTAAAACTTGATGTTCTTATGTGCCGGTTTATTTCTTCCGCCATGAAATATTTTCTGAAATTATAATTTAATGCACAGAAAACGGAATAAACATGGATTTATTTGTTAAAACTTGTATAAGAAATAAGACAATTGTGAAACATTTTCCATAAAATATTTTCCTTTTAAAACTCGACTTCATGGTGGAAGGAATTTCACAGTTATTGTATATCACATCCGGGTGAAATTATCTCTAAAAATCGTCGAGCTCTTAAACGACACTGTCATACTATCACATTTTTCAAAATCCACAAAAATAATGTTGTGTCTTACGGGATTGCTTTGAATAATGTCTGTTGGTTTTTGTTAGTTTTATCGTATTTTATCTTTTTCAAGGCTAACTGTCACAAAGGATCCGTTCCCTATTTTTAGACACTAGGCAAAACAGAATTTTTTTCATATATATGTTTTTGGTGGAAGTATTTGATACATTTAAATCTGAAACTAATTTTGATGTATCGTGTAAAGTCAGGTTAACACAGTCATGACTTTTCATTAAATAAGAAACAAAGAAGTTTCAATATGCCTATCTTTCTATTAATGACCCTAGGTGCCAATTTTCCTAACTTTAATGCTACGAGCTCCTTTTGTTGACTTCTTCTTTGTGTAGTAAAATACCTACATCTAAATAGAAATTATATCATATTGAACAAAAACAATGTAGCAAAAGCGGTCAGGGTTTTGTTAAGTCTTTATTACTTTCATCCCCAGCAATTCTATTACCTTTACGATGAAGTCATTGTAAGATATGAAGTGTCAGTATCCCAAATAAATAGGCACACTTTCAGCTACTTCTTCACTGATCTGGTTTTTTTTTTTCATTGCCATTTGGGCGTTTCGTGTCTTCGTTTTTTCTATGTTCTTGTTTTTGCCAAGTCTCTGGACTATGATTTCTGTAATATCACACCATTAGTTTTTTTCGATATTGTACTGCCGTTGTTTTTAAGGATTTTTTTATATAAGGCAGTGCTAAAGGTTTGTGGCGGACTATTTGGACAAAAAGTTCAAAGATAACTTAATTTCCTTGCTAGAGACTGAAATTGCATCACATATCGGAATCTAAAACATAAGCAGTGCGGACATGTCAATATATGGGAACAAAATATAGAAATTTCAGAAAATTTCAGAATTGCAGATGATGATTTCTACAACTTATGTTTCATCAATGCAGATAAAAATCATACATTTTGAAAACTGAAAAGCAAGAAACAAAATGTCGTTTTGGGGTGGAATACATGAAAAAAGTAACTGGACAAAATATACAAAATCCTTACATTTTTTGAATGAGAAAGATGAATTCCTACTCATAGTGGTAATTTAAATATATGCTAACAATTAAAATGGTTTAAACATTAAACAGAAGTTATTTTCTCTCTCTAGAATTATTATAATTATCAAGTTAGAATTTTCAGTAAGTGATTACACAGAGTAAGCAAAAGTCACCACAGTTTTGTTTCGTCAAATCCAGCATCCTAACACATACATGTAAAAGTTGATATTTTTTTTTATTTTGGCAAATATTTCTTCAAGTATTTCCCAGACTGAACGTTTTGCTTATCCAAGAAAAACCGTTGCTTGATAAAAATAATTTTCTTTTGAACCAAGTTTGAGAGCACCCAATTTAAAGAGATAGTTGTCTTTTAATACGATTGAATATGATTTATTTATTGAAAGATGATTGGTATTCTATTAACTTATCTGGACTTTCATCGAGATAAACAAATGTTATTAAGCTTTTCCATCTAAATAGGTTATATCTAATGGTAATTTCGTTATATTATTACAAGCAATATCAGTTTTTTCTCTATATTTGCTTATCAATAACATTTATTTGACAAATGGGGATTATAACATGGGAAAGAAATATGTCTCTCCTTGAATGGGAACGCCGTGATTTTGGATTTATGATTTTAGAATTTCTCCTTTCCTCGTTCTTGCTTCGGTATTCGTTTGCCGATGTTTCTTAATAAAACATTGTACAAGGAAACAAAAATCCCTGTAATGCACGCTTATTACTACCAAAGCAGCTATAAATACACAACAATTTTAATTTGAGCTCTACAGATGATTATTTCGTTAAGTCATGACCGTTTGGTACTCTAAACCAAATATTTATTAGACAGAAACTTAAAAAGAAAGATGATTTGATCCTAAGGGAGTATTTCTTAATTCTATGGAATTTCTAAGGTTAGTTTTACAGACGCTAAATACTGACAAATAAGTTGACGAAAACCACAAAGTTAAAGCAGAATGGGTCAATGTGGTTTACTAGAAGATTACATAAAAACAACAGCAATCTGTCATGCCATTATGTAAGGTAACTAAATAACTAAATACCGAAGTTACTGTTAATTTTGATTCTGCAGATGCGCATTTCGACAACTCATGTCTCTTCAGTGCAGATAAAATCGAAAAGTTTGGAAGACCATAAAGTCAAAAGTTGTTTGAAAACTGATAGAGAACAAATTACCAAATATGATCTAAATAGAAAGCCAAAATCAGCTAAGGACAGAGCTTTGCATGAGGAAGACGAAATTGTTTTTTTTTCTGCAAACAACATTTTTAAGGATTACATGGAACCATAAACAGAGTAAAAAGTTAAAGTGAAAAGTAAATGCTCTCTCGTTTCATTTCTTTGTGATTGAATGCTACATTTCTGTTATTACATATTATATACGTTCATTTACTTTTCATTTGTTTGTATATTTTTCTCCTACCTCATTTGGTGTTGAAGAATGAGTCGCAATTTTTGAAATCGTCGAAACCCATGAAAAAAGGGGTAATACCAATTCTTTGAGCCTAGAGTTTAGCATTGCCTACTGCAAGTGTGTTATCGATTTCAATAACAACGGCAGTAGAACACCGAAGGAACAAAGCGCAAGATTACATAAATCAAAATCCAAAGACAAGGCAAAATCAAGAACACCAGAAGATGGAAGACCAAAGACACCACATGCCCACAAAACACACAACCATTACATATACAACACAAAAAACTAAAGCACTAACAGTGTGAACTCTCAGAAACAGAGTGACGTCAGGTGCTCCGGAGGGTAAGCATGTCCTGCTCTGTATACAGCACCCGTCACACTGTCAATGGGCCAATCCAGGATAAAGTTAAAACGGGTAATGTCAAATCCGGGAAGACGTGAATCTAGCTGAAAATGTCAGTTTTCATTTGTGCCATTTACATTTCATTTCTATATATGATGTCGTGGTGACGGCCATAGAATTTCTGAAGGGACGAAAGTAACAAGGGCTGAACATATATCTGACTCAGCAGTTTTTGTGACAGTGCTTTTAGACCCGTTTTCAAATCTGAATCTACTTACTAAAAGATATACGTTCTCATGTAATCTGTCAAATCATGTCAACCATTTAACTTGCTGAACGAACACTGATTGAACCTGGCTGTTGTTTCAATATCTATATTGTGTCTAGTTATTTTAAAAGCATGTTGTCAGTACATTAACGTAATACAATGAACTGTATTAGTGGTCAGAAAATATGTTGATAAAATTTTAGTAATAGGTTTTATAAGGTCCTTTGTCATGGTCTGAAGGAAGTGATCAATCTGGTTTTAGGAAAATTCAATTTATCAAATTCACAAAACAATAGATGTTTTTATTTAACATATAAGTTATTTGAAATCAAGGATAATTCAGTTGGAACATGTTTGAAGCATGCTTATTAAATGTTTGACAATAGTATACAAAGTAATTCTTGACAATAGTATATAAAGTAATTCTTACATGTACTGGAACAGCTTTTGAATTCGTTTCTACATCATAGATCAAATAAAGACTTCAACAATTAAAAAACATGATTGATGGTAAGATGTCTTTCATGAACAATTTGATTTACCATATCGGATATTCCAAAGTTCGATATCCTGCATCACACAGCGTGTCATTGGCTTCATATTGGTTGTAATGATAGTAATGTCGTGATGTTCTCATTGTTGTTAGTTACCAAATATTTATATACAGTATCGTTATTGATAGTTGAGTTGACAACAGCAATTTAGGATACTCCCAGAAAAGTCTATGGGATAGCCATATATATATCCTATCGATGCCGAAAATAACACAATGAATTGTTAACCTTTTAAGGTTTCTATTTACAGAAAACGACTTACTTTGCTATGTACAACTAGCCATTTCTCTTGCAGTTGGTAATTAGTTTGTGAGGCTATTATCAATTAACTTGTAAATTCGTTTCTTTACCAAATTGACTCGCGGAGATAAGAAAATTAGACAGCTTTTTATTTGTGTTCTCCTTCTATCTATTTCACACTCAATTTGGAATTCAATCTTCATTGCTACCCTAACATAACTTGTTTAATCAAAACGATTAAATTTTTCTACCAAACCGATCAAATCGTCGACGTTATAATGACGTAGGCATGGTAGCATCATGGGATCCGTAAGACTGTCCGTAGGAAAATCCGTTGTTGTAAATATGTTTTTCACGACATGCAATACAGTTCCATACTCTTTGTATACCTTTAAATAATAAAAAAAAAAACAATGTAAATTTGAGCGTAGTTTTTACTCATATTTTTATATCATGAATACGTCCTTTGATGTACACTTTCTCATATATCTAACTCTGAGCACAAAGTAAGAGTTTTGGGATCGAAAGGTACAAATTGTGCAATAATCCATTTATCTTAGTTGTTTAATTTTATGATTCAGTTATCTGTTTTGTCTCTTTGTTTTGGACTTCTTGTGTCCATTGTTTCTTTTTGTGCTATGTTCATATTGCCATTGATGCTTGGAATTATAATTACACAGTGTTCCTCCGGTTTGCCGTATTATGTTTCATTGATGTACGTTCGTTTCTCTGTGTTTTATTGTATATGATAGTTTATTTCAGCCACCAACTGCTGAAAATTTAAGTGATTTGCAAAGGTTATATTGATAGTAAAAAAAAGTTATGTATTATTTTTATTGTATGGTAATTGCCTTTTTGCCCCGTTATATGTTTCATGTCTTTTCATTTCTATTTACCCTGTAACTCGGTATCTTATACAAATTTGCCAACATTTATTTGTGTTACTTACCTCGCCTAAAATTTTCATTAAATCCAGTATATATAAGTGGATTTAAGGCACTATTGGAATACGCCATGAATCGTGCTGCGAACGTTAGGTTCCAGTACCAATCATCCAACTGAAATTAGAAACGTCATTTAATATCTGTTATTCAAAATATAAAATTTGTTAAAAAATATTTAGATTTATGTTAGATTAATCCCTAATTTCGAGCTCTTTTGGATAAATAAGATGGAGTGAATAACCAAAGCGAGGGTTATTGACACAAATCAGCTAAAAAGTGCGCAGTTTGTGCCCATTGTATTTCTAACAGTATGTTGAAACAAGTCCTCGAAACAGATAAATATATATTTTCGATCGGGCAATTAGCCAAAAATTTCTTAATTCCTCAATTGAAAATTTTAGACCTTAATAGGAGAAAATATATGATCATAGGTGTTAATTTGCAGTATAAAAGGAATTAACTTGTAAAAACCTTGCTGAAAACACAGTTTCAATCAATTTCTTTCAAGATCCTCCACACATATGACTTATAAATTTTGTACAAAAAAATCATCGTTCCGACTTTTTCATGATTTTAGGAAACTTGATTATACATGAAATGTGGAATGTCAAGTATAAAGAATGTCCTACCTTGCCAAATATCTGACTTTCGTTTATTTCAATATTTTAAGTATCTTAAGTATCTTCAAAACCTTAATACTTTAATGGAGGCATTTCCAAGTACTATAATAAACAAGTGTAGATTAATGATAAGATGGATATTTTATTTTTACTTATGATATTTATTATAAATCTTGTGTTAAATTTTATATTATTATTGATAATATAGAGGGACTCATCTTTATATTTGTGATAATCTGTAGAATATCACCATCACTGCTTTTATGCAGATTAGAATCTAATTCTGCAAACTCCTTGAATCTTTTCAATTCAGTATAATTGAATTATGACAAGTGTGACCATCTTACAATTAAGCTAAACACTACTTCTTTCAAAGATCAATATAAGAGTGCTTATTTGGATACATGATGGAGTAAATTAGGTTTGGACTACAAGTAATACAAGTAGTTTTGCCCATTGGTTGTGACTCCTCCTTTTTTTCTCATTAGCAGTTTGTATTTGTATTTTTACATTTAAATATACGTTTACTGCAACTAATTTCTAAAATTTGTTCAAGAGTTAAGCATAAAATCAAGCTTACATCCAGGGACATCTAACGTAAAACTTGCCTCCAATTTAGTTAAATAACAGTAAATTTGAACTTATGGGTTAATTTGTGCTTATATAAACCTACTGACTCCCCACCGTTGTCTAATTAATACATCACTTTGGTGTACCACAGCTGGAGAACCATACTGTTTAATATATTTATCTTTTTAAGTAAACATATCAATACACATTCA
This sequence comes from Modiolus philippinarum, assembly GCA_002080025.1. NCBI lineage: Eukaryota > Metazoa > Mollusca > Bivalvia > Mytilida > Modiolidae > Modiolus > Modiolus philippinarum. Next base: position 43,222 of record MJUU01000035.1, on the reverse strand, counting down.
GTAAGTTCCTTCGATCTGCTTACACAGGAAGCGATTTGTTTTCAATTCAAGATGTTTTATTTACCCACCTGTCTTACTTATCACATTATATATAAAACAATTTGATCGATACAAATTGTTATAATCTTTTTTATACTTTGGAGTACGTTGTTATCTGCTTATATCATAGGAGATAAAAAGGGAGTAATTGCTAGTTGATAACATGATGGTACGATATAACATAACTGTTAATAAGTTGTTAAATTTTAGAACGCTCCATTTTGACCCAAAAATCAAAGACAGAATTTTGATAAACTTATAGATATTCAAAATAACATTTTATCTACGAATTTTATTCCGTATTTTCTTTGCAATTGCAGTGATGCAGTTTGTATAGATAAAACTGACCTAAAATTTATTCAGTTAATCTCTTAATCCAAAAAACATATCAAAAGTTAGCATCTTGCGTTTCATCATTTTTGCAATCTCTTCTTATAACAAAATGTCTGTCATTAGGACACCTATCAATGTCTTTAAAGCTACGGTCACATTTCCTATATATATTGAGAGAACGAGTTTTATTGAAATCGTTTGACTGTAATTGTTCAGGTGGTTATCCTATTGATGAATTATAATACTACACTAGCAATGATGTTAACAGATAAGCAATATGCAAAAAATTACACGAACAACTGAATAATATAAATTTCTTGTCAAAGTTTGAATACTAAAGTTTAATAACAAAAACTTTTCAAAATTTAAACATGGCACTGTTTGAGGGTTAGAGAAGTAACACGTACCACGGATTTTAATTGGTTATTTATAAGGGCTAGAAAATTACATTAACCAATCAGCTATCAAAGAATTCTTTCAAAAACATATTTTTCCCACTTACAGTGTGACGGGTGCTGTTAAGAGCAGGACATGCTTACCCTTCCGGAGCACCTGATGTCACTCTCAGTTGCACCGGAGTTCACACTGTGAGTGCCTTTGTTTTAAATGTTGTGATTTTTAATTCTGTGCTTTGTATCTGTCTAACGGTTCGTCATTGTTTTCTGTGTCTAACGTCATTGTTTTCTGTGTCCTCGTTTGGCCATGTCTTTGGACTTCGATTTTTGTAAATTCCACTCCTTTGTTCCTTTGGTATTCTATTGCTCTTGTGTCAAAACAAATACAAAAACAGCAACAAAAAAATTAAATTAAATAAATAAATAAAAAAAAAAAAAAAAAAAAAAAAAAAAAAAAAAAAAAAAAAAAAAAAAAAAAAAAAAAAAAAAAAACAAAAACAAAAACAAAACAAAAAAATGAGCATATCCAATTTCACCCCAGACTACCAATTCGATCATTCTATCTCAGTCACAGCCTTGAAATCTACCTAGAAATCAATTTTCTTTGCAATCGGACAAAGCTGGAATCTTGACGTTTTTTGTCAGCAATCTTGGAAATGACAGCCATTTTGAATTTTTCTTTCGCATAAATTCGTTCCTCTTTCATCTAAATGCACATTGCCAATTTCTGCATAGTTCCTGAATCTTAGTTTTTGAACGGAAATGGTGACCATGTTGAAAATGGCTTCCATTTTAAATTTGATAAACACACAGCTTACAACTTGAGATGGTGGTCAAACTTTGTGCAAAGTTTGAAATCATTTTCCATGCAGCCATTTCGAAATAACGCTCCGACAATAATTATTGGAAGAAAAAGAATAATTATCAGAAGAAATGTAGAATAACAACATGACACAACGTCGTATGGAATGATGAAAAAAAAAACAAAAACAAAAAAAATTGTAAATTTCATGTGAAATACGTAAAATGTATACACCCTTTAACGTTAGTGTGGGTATTTTAACTATAATTTGGGAGGCTTAGTAAAAAAGTGGTGGCAGCGAAACATATTTTTGATCTATGTAATTTTGGACTGACATTCTCTCAAAGGTAAGAAAAAGATAGAATAAAGCTAGGATATAAATTTTTCTTACAATTACCACTTATTCTGGTTGTTTATGGGTAGTTTGATTGGTGCATATTGTGAATATGAAGGGAGCAATTTTTCAATCTATTTCGACCGTAATGAATTGACTTCTGTCTCGTATTAACAAATTTTTTCACATTAAAGGACACGAAGTATCACTCTATACGATAGAACACGTTACCTAATTTCCAGCCTACAATATTTGTTATCCTAGTTTTTTTTATCAAGGACATTTTGAAATATTTTATTTAAAAAAAGGTAACATATATGTACACACTTTTACAGTTTACCTTATGATCATATTAATTGAGGGCAATTAAATGCTTTAAAGTTTTCATATTTCCCCTGATATTTGATAAGATACATGTGACCCCTAGATGCTTTGTTTTGAGTCGTTTTAACCTGGATATGGGATGTTGTCTCCTTGGCATTTACCCCATTTCCTTTCTTTTTCATATGTACAGTAGATAGATAGATCGCTCAACAGTAAACTTTGCGGTTGCTTAAAATTCACTCCTTTGATTCATTTATGGCTTTATTAATGATACCGTATTATTAGATCGACAATAAAGAAAATATTTAACATTTTTTATGATATAGTTGTCCTTCCAGATACTGATTTCCAGAAGTGGCAAGATATTCATAGCCAGTTATCTAAAATACCAGGGGAAAATCAAAACTACATGACCAAATATCATTTGCCTTTTCTATATATCTTAAAAAATTACCAAAACATAATTACCAAAAATAATAATAATTTACAATTGGTATATATGAACCACTTATAAAGAATTATCTTACAATAAACTCTTCCTTAACAGCTACAACGACTCCCAATTCTATTATTGAATTTAATATACGTCACATATTCATCAAAACAAAAGATAAGGACTAAGTATGTTGCATTGACCGAATTTGATGAAACTGATCTACAAACAAAATTCAGTTAAATTATCAGTCTTACTCTATTTATCAGGACTTAAAACTAGTTCAAAGTATAGAAGAATGCTAATAAAAATTGTTATAAAATATGAAACAAATATATCCAATAGAACTTGAAATTAAGGAGACAACATCTTGTTGATTTTGACTTTCCAATAAGAAACTTCATGCTTTTGAGCAGTAACTCTCCAACATCTCCGACATATGGCGTCCACATTTCACAACTGATTCGCTGTTGCTGAGCATGTAGTTTTTACAGCGATTTTTAGAACAGAGCGAAATTACTGTCCCATAACAAATAGGCCAAGATTATGTTTAACAACTGTTATAACTGTCACCTAAGAATTTTAAAAGGTCAACCACCGTGATTTGACAGATCGTTACATTGTTTCTACATGTATTTCAAAAACATGATGGTATTCACTAGCCCATTAGTCAGACTTGTCTGACACGAAAAAAATTACCTTGCGTTTTATAGAAATTTGCTGTTTATCAAAACTCTAACCCCTTAAAATACGGAGGCTTCATTCCAAGTATGGCACTCGGTGGATGCCTTAGTGCTGGATTGGGCCTCCTATTTCGATATTTTTGGTAATGAGTACTTTTTTTTACTATTTTTGGATTATGGGTTTCCATATTATTTGATTCTAATGCTGCTGCTGAGAAAATACTCCTTGAAACAAGTGTACAGCATAACGAAATTTACTGTTAACTATGCAGTAACACTGTCATTTATTTTGGTTTCTGTGCTGTTTTATATTTCTAATATAATATTTTTATAGTTTCAGTCGGTAACATTTGTGGTATAAATGCACAGATTTTGAGAGTTAGAGAATTAACATTTACCAGGTTTTTTTAGTTGGTAAGAAAGGGTACGAAAATGACATTCACTAATTGTCCAACCAACAGTTCTTGCACCAACCGTTTTTTGTTTGCCTGTGTGCGATTTTACCGACCACTTTGACGAAGGCAAAGGTGGTCGGCCTGCAAAAAAACCTGGTCGGCAAAGCCAGCTTAAATGGCGAATGGAAAACACTGGTGACAGGTATCACGCATATATCATACTTCCCCTGATGATACGTATTTTGAGGGTTTACACTGGCAGTGATTTAGCTTGTTTATTGTCCTATACATATTGAACCCTCTTCATGGTTATTGATTAAATTATGCAAGGCAAATTATACGGTCACCCATTTTACATACCCTAATACAGAGGGTTGCATTCGAGCATTGGAAAACGAACGCACCTTTTTTATTTTAATGAAACGGTCAATATATTGAATAATATTGGAAGACTTTTAGATGATCCCAAAGTAAATGCTAGGATATAAAGCTATTTCCGAGTTGTCAGAATTGTCTGCAGTATAAATGCACGACATTTGCAGGTCCGGCTTTCGTCTGATTATTTCCATTGTTATAATTGTAGTCTGGGTTTCTGTTCGATTTACCGAAAAGGAAAGTATTCTATTAAAAGGTTCTCATTCGTATGATCTATATGACTAAAGTTCTCATGGGAATCTAATTTAGCACCTAGCTGTTATTGATGTTGTAATGTATAATTGTCTAGATACTTTATCAGTCAAAGGAATAATAAAACAAAGTAGATATAAACATTATTACTGTTATGTCGCAATGCACTATCAAAGCATACACTCAACACATACTTAACTTAATGTTTTGTGGTTGATATTTTAAGTACCTGCTGCTTAAATGTAAATGTGGGGTATTCTGTTCTATCCTGATATTAGTAGAATATTTTGATAGGTCATAATGCACTTGATATATAAGTCAGGGCTAAGGAAAGGTCTTTGCATTGTTTTTGAAGGTGTGAACCATTGAACATCGTTAAATTGAAACACATGGCCGCCTTTTATTTTGTTGGCACCATGCATTTTATGGAGTGGAGTCTTGGAGTGGAGTCTTGGAGTGGAGTTAAGAATTTATGGAGTCATCGAATGGAGTCAGAATATATGGAGTTATTTTCTGGAGTAATAGTAATCGCACCTATCTTTGTTAATAGGAGGACTTGCCCCACTATTAATAAACATGAGTTACGATCAGTGATTTATCTTACTGGTATCATTCTGTACTCTTAGTGATACAATATTTTCCAGATGTTAGTTTTATGTTGATTTCATAATTTCACACCAGTTTTATTTTAATGCTTTCAATTGTTAATTGTATATATGGTATTGGAGTTTTCAACACATTTCACTATTATAACTAATTTATAAATCACACCCAGGAAATCACAACAGTTTAATAAAGGAATGACCTATCCCAATTAACACATAAGCGATCTGAAAACGTTCCAGGGATGTCTTCGATTCGTTGCTGGAACGTTCCAGTTTAAAGTTGTTGGAACGTAAAAGTGTAGGTTGTGGGAACGTTGTGTAGAAGGTTATGAATAACAAAAGTGGAACTAATATGAAACTTTAGATAACCAACTTGGAACCTTTATACAACCTTGTATAACCAATCTGGGACCTTTATACAAGCATTGTGAAACTTTTTTACAACCCAGTATTGTCAATAATGGAACCATTATACAATCTGCATAAAACCTATCTTTAACATTTTGAAAGCATTAAATGGCCCATTTCAAACATTTATTTCACCTGTGGGTTTATTACAAAAATCTTGAAGCTTTGTGTAAAAAATATAAATTATAAAGCCATACAATAGAAGTAGATCTAATATTTGTCAAAACTAGCAAAATTACTTTTATCTTCTTTAAATATAAGACTTGTGAGATGAGATAAATTTTTCAGCTAGAGGTAATTTTCTGACCATTTTCTTGCTTCATTCCAAATTTCAAATGATTTCATACAGATTTGACGAAGATATTGATGTTTAGAAAACTTTAACCACAGGGTTTAATTAAATGTTGACGCCGATGACGGAATTCTGGATCGCTATGCCTCGCTTTCGCGACTTCCATCGCGGGCGAGACAAAAAGGGTAACATGTGAAAAATTCAGTTTATTTATTTCAAAGGCTATGACAATAGGCAGAATTAGATTCTTGTGCAAAATAAATGAGACAAAGATCCAGAACGAAACCAGCAAAGAGTTCAAAAACATAAATTCAGCACATCAACATTTGTTACTATAAAGTTGTCTACCCTTCTATATACATTGGCTATTTGGCTATTTGCATCAAAACACGAACATCTTTTTGTTTACTTTTAAACTTTTATACTGGTGAATAATTCAATAAATACAAAATATTCCCAAGATCTGAAAAAGCATGTATGACAAGTTTATGTTGAGTGTGGTTGTCCAACAGCATAAGTTCTTTGAAGGAAAATCTTCTTTGACATTATTACAAGTCAACAGAATGGCTGTTAAAATTAAAATGCTGTTCTGTCCAACTTGACACCAGCTTGCAGGATATATTATTCAGGCCATGAAAACAGGACAAAAACATTACTTTTTTTACTGTTAGTTAAAAACAATAAACATTCCTTGCTGATAATCTGTATATCAGTTGCCATTAAATTGTCAAAAAAGAATTCCAATGACCAAGATAATGGACATATTTATGTTTTGTTGAAATACAGTATAAAACATATGGATAATCTTGATTAATTGGATATGTCATTGGTGTAACTTCAATGAAACCTTCATAATGCTTTAAATTTAAATTTAAACTGCTGATGATAGACAAATATCATCAAATGAAAAATTAAGATTGTATCAGATTAAGATTTTCTGCAACCCGGGCTGTAACCACTACATTACACAGCAAAGGTTTTTACACTAATTCTTGATATTTAATTTGATAATTTTAATCAATGACTATTTTGTTACTCAAAATTTCAAAATATAAATTAATCAAAAGTTCACTCCAAAAAACCCACTCCAGACTCCACTCTATAACTCCACTCCAAGACTCCACTCTGTAAAATACATGGTGCCTATTTTGTTGAAGGATTTGTCTGGAATATGCATCTTTTAATTTTTTTAATAGTTTCAATGTCGTTATAAAATTCTACGTGTCGCACTCATCCGGGCTGCCCTAGTGACTCACTATAGTACATTTGTAAATTACGTTTGGTGCCACCGATTGGTTGCATAACATGTCCATAATGGAAATTTATGATAATTCTATATTCGTAAAATAGAAAAAAAAAGAAGGGAAACGGGGAATGTGTCAAAGAGACAACGACCCAAAGGGGAGTTATAACGACTCAAAGCCACCATAAGATATTCAAAACATATTTAATCTAATATAGCATTATCTTATTTGTTATCACAGCTATATTTCAAATACTATATACATACCGTATTTCTGTTAGTGCGTAGTTCACTGTATAGTAAAATAATTTGAATTGGCATCCAACATACCGCAAAGACTATCAATATGGCTACAAGCATGACTATAACCTGTAAACAAATGATAACAAACTGTGACTGTTATTGTCCATTGTGTATGACTTTACTGGTGTAATAGTTCCTATTGTGTAACCAATTTAGCAATTTGAGTAATCTATAGGTGCTTTTTTTTACCAACAGGTATTGCCCTACTACAACATATATATATGGAAAAGTTTTTGGACGACTGCTTTTGTTAGCTAATCAAAACACTCAGGATCCCTTTGAATTGTCCAACAATAATATTATTTATTGGTATTCTTTTATTTTGTAAATTTTTTTTACTATATGTATATGACGTCTTAAGCTCTCCGAAACACACAAATTACACATTTTTTTTCGTTGAAGGCAGGAAATTTGTTTATTATTGAAATATTTAATGATAAAAATAATTACACCTACATTTAAGCCATGTAATGCTATAGCTTCTTTTGTAGTGCACTGTTGCTCATCAAAGAAAAATATTGCATGATTGACTCGTTTTATTGGTACATTTCTATGTTATACAAGACAAAAATTGCAAAATATCTGAAACTGGAATAGAATAAATCTTCTTTAAAGATTGTATAATATAAATGAAAAATAAATGCGATGGCTATGAGTGATTAAAATCGGATATATTTAAGGAAATAAAGATTATTATTGACGAGATTAAATTGCAACGTTAAACCTCTTTTATGGATAACAACAATAAGAATATTTTTCCGTGCAGGTGCAGCCTTTCATCATTTGATCTTTCCGTGCAGGTGCAGCCTTTCATCATTTGATCTTTGTACTTCATTACGTTATGACAAACAAAATGTATAATTCAATGGTATGGAAGGTAATGGAGGTTTTTTTTCTCCATGAAATTTATCATAATTCTAACCCCTTGGTATGTACTCGGTGAATGTCCTTCGGTACTGGATTTGGCCTTCTGTTTCGATATTTTTGTTTATGACTTGTTTGATTAAATCTTTCCATATTATTTGATTTTAATGCTGCTGATGAGAGTTTACTCCGTGCACAACGTAACCAAATTAACTGTTTATTATACAATTCGGGTATTTTTGTATTTAAACAAAAATAATGATTTCGAAATAGTACATTGAATAATTTAGACAATATCTTAAATTTCCAAGATAAGTTCTTCAAATTTAAGATAGTGTCTTGAATTGTTAAGATAGCAGCGTGAATAAGCAAAATAGATTCTTGAATTTTGGAGAAAGTAACTTAAATTTTCAAGAGAATATCTTGATTTTTCAAGGTAGTATCTTGAATACTCGATACGATAACTTGACTATCCAAGGTAGTTATAAAACTATCTTGAAATGTGAAAATTCAAGAAACTTTTTTTGGAAATTCAAGATACGATTTTGGAATTTAAAATTTCGTACAATGTTTCGTCTTTCTTAGTAGGAGGACCAGGTTAAAAAGGTTGATAGTTTGTCAGTGGCTAGAACTGATTGAAGTTGTAGTTGTAACATTTTAGTATAACGCCTTAAACCAGAAGTCAACATGGACGTCTTCCCTTTACTTGGAATGTTATCGTGACAAGTAATCATACAATGAGCCTACATGTATAGTTTGAAAATAAGTGATTACAATACATACAACAGTAATTACAGAAGTATGTTCTCTAGAAATATTTTTTATCATCAGTCACTGAATATGCACAACACTTCAAGATGAAACAAATACAAACAGTAGATTAACTTGATATTACCTTTGCTAACTATTTCTTAATGGAGTCTACAAACAGCGGAAATACAAAATGTAGCATTCTACAGAGCAAATGATTCGTGATAAGTTTCGGAATTATGTAGAGCTTAACCTCCACAGCAAGTCTTTCTTGAATTTCTTGTTAATCATTTGACTTTTTATTGTTCAAACTGATTACACTTAAAATATGTTCATCATGCCTTTTATCTTGAATTTTAACTACACAAACATAGTTTGTAATTTTCGTATCTACAACATCAGTGGTATCTAGTACATACAAAACTATTATTTGAGTAAAGCATGTTATATATTCAAATTGTTGTGAGAAATGCATTGCAAAAAAACTTTAAATTATCTAAAACGGAGATGAAATGCGTTTTATTGACACAGTTCTTAACTCATAATGGGTTAATTTTCGACAATTTGTTACTCTTAGAGTAAGAAATTAAAAAGGTTATATAGATGAAACACTAAAACAGAAAATATGATGTGGAGTAAAAGTACATGAAACAATCTCTCTACAAATACATGGTAGCACTAAGAAGTGTCCCTGATCTCGAAGTCACAATGAGACCTTCAACAATTAGCTTTGCTCATGCCTAATACAGTATATGTAATCGTTTCAGGGTACTAAGTGAAGGGAATCATGGTATTATATATACGGCAAACCCGCACACCCCCCCCCCCAAAAAAAAAAATATACTGATCGAATTATAAACTTAAACCATGAACAAAAAAGAGAATAACGACTAAATAGACCACAAAACAAATCGGATGTCCATACTGTCATAATAGGTGCATGTTCATAACGGAGAAATTCATTTAAAATGTGCTTAGATTCATTTTTCCATTATCGCCATTTGTTTTCCCTATATTTTCCCATGATTTATTGACCTTTTACAAATGTTCTGTCCTTGCTGCAGTCATATACTGGACCTCCCAATTGCAACTGTTATATTTTTTCTTCAAAATCGTTCGTTTTCAGAAGTTACCGTTCTGACATTTTTAGTGTACTCTATTTAAAGTCACTTGTGTTTTATAACCCAAAATGAAGATTTTGAATTCATTGGGCTCGAAAAATGTAACTAAGTATGCAATTTTATTATCGTCTGATGCGGGCACAACTATGATTATTTTTGCGTCAATAAAACATGATGAAAGGTGAGGATGACAATGTGGTTGGTTTAATTGCGATAATGAATTGAAAGCCTGTTGTGTGGTGCACCATGGGTGCCTAGATATCTAAAACAGTTTTGAGAGGAGCATTTCTCTATTACCAACAAATTAAGATAACTTTACCACATTTTTTCTGCACATAATCTTTATTGTTTAATATCAGTGTTAAAAGCACCCTATACCAACCTTTGCATATACATTAGTACTTTGTTTTATTAACAAGAAGTATTCAATATCATGTATTAATTTTAATACATTTTTTTATTTCCTATCATGATGTAAAATGACTGAAAATGGTAAATTGATATGCAGTATTCAAATCTTTGTTCCGAGACATAAACATCACCAAAGAAACTAGAGGCTCAAAAACTCATAAGTCAGAATCCCTCACCTGACAAATGCTTTTAATATAAGCCATGTTTATGTTGATGACAAAAAAAATGTTTCTTCCATTAGGGTGTAATGTTAAGCTATAGTTTGGCTGAATTGGCTTCAGTTGATTCAGAGAAGATCATCAAAATGTGCTTATTTATTATAGAGACGATTTTCTTGAATTCATGTCTAAATGTCGCCATTGAAAAAAATGAATAATTATTTGTCTAACTTAAACCAGTCTGTAAAAAAGACAATAAACAACATATCAAGTTTACTTTTGATTCTCGATTGAGCATACTTATACATAGGTGTATGCTCTGAAAATGATCACCCACTCTGCTATAAGTAGACCTATGTAAAAAATTTTGTAGAACTGCATCAAACAGCATATATATTAGGTGAATTATTTTCCCAAAATAAAACGACAAGTTCGCGTGCAATGTCTGGTGTATAAGAGATCTATTATCAAGGACTGTCTTGAGTTTTCCTTGCTATCTAAGTGTATTAATTTCAGCATTTGTTATGTAGATGTTTACATTACACAATCCTCAGTTTAAAGATAAACCTTCATCTTATCTACCAAATTGAGCTCGAAATTAAACAGACCACTGCTAAACAGTCTTCATCATACCTGGACTTATACCTATGCAATGACAACTCCGGAAGCCTAAAACAAACCGGTATGACAAGCGTAATGATTTCGACTTTTCATAAAGTGAACTTCCCGTTTTTGAGCAGTATTATTCCCACATCTCCGGCATACGGCGTCTGCATCTTTCAACTCATTCGAATTTGTTGTTTCTGTAGATGTCAACAGCTCGAAATAAGGGTCTTAGAAACGAATTAACAAATGTTATGTTTAATGTTGCCATTGTCAATACAGAAGAGTTCGTCTCTATGATTTGACAGATCGTTACAATTTTAGAATGTTTGTATCTCGCAAATCAGAATATACATTTTGAGTAGACCCAGAGTTATAACTGAACTGAAGAACACCGACTATGACAAAACCGGACTTTGGTAGAGAAATGGGTGCCACGCGTGGAACAGATCATGCATATCCTACCGTAGCAGTTGATGATGACTCCAAATTTTTTAGGGTTCATACAGCTATTGCTTTAGTTTTATGACGTTCTTTGTTTTTGTTTATTTGTTTTGTCTTTGTCGTGATGTCTCAGTTCATGTTAAATATAAAGTGTTTTTTATTTATCATTTAGAATTTCCCACTTCCTTTCATTTGTTTTTACTTCGGTGTCCGTTTACCGATGTATTCCTTCAAAGCAGCAATGAAATGCCAATTATGAAATATTGCTAAGATGTATTCGATCATGTGACTTGAAGTTGATAATAAATTTGTACTGCTTTTAGAAATTCAGTGGAAATCTGTCGTTATTTTTTTTTTTCAATTTCTTTTCCATATCCTCAGATTGAGGCACTTTGTCACGAAAGGTTACTTGACTTTAAACGTCGCTAGGATAGCCTATTTAGATAAAAAAAAAAGATTTAATTTTTTCAGACAGAGCCCGAGATCCAATCAAGCAGTAATTCATATTTCATTATAACGAGCATACGAAAAATATGTTTTGGGATATAAATTACAGAATATTTTAACACTTTAAGTAAGTTCTTAGAACGCTATATCTACTTATTAACCAGCTAAGATGACGTCAGTATGACACATCATGGGAGGGTAATGGAAGGTACAACAAGCAGACGAAACAGACCAAGATTTTGTAAGAAGTAAATAAGATGGAACATTTTTTCAATGGATATGTCATAATTTGACATTAACAAAAAACAACAGTACGTTGATCCTACGTAAATAAAAGACTTTTTGACCTCCACAAACGTCGACATTATCCTAGCTCCATCCTACGTGGTGTATATTACTCAAATAGTACGATTTGCACGCGTTTGTTCTACTCATGACGATATTAATGAACGTAACCTTACTATCACAGCCAAACTTTTACAACAGGGCTACAAATTTCATAAGTTGTTGAATACTTTCAAGAAGTTAAATTATAGATATGAATATTTAATATGTAAATATGGCGTGACTCGCAAATAGCTTGTTACTATAGGCATTTTTAATCCTTGTTTTACGGAAATGTTGTTAAAAATGCCAAAACTAATTAAAGATCCAGAAAATCTGGGATGTATAAAAAAGAAGGGAAACGGGTAATGTGTCAAAGAGACAACGACCCAAAGGGGAGTAATAACAACTCAAAGCCACCATAAGATCTTCAATGAACGATGAGGAGACCCCACACCCAACGGCAGGTCGGAGTCGGCCCCTAAATAAACAGTAATCAAGTTCAGCGAAATAAACATCATTCTAGACTCCTACAGACATAAAGTAAACTAACTAGAAAACAGACAAGACACACAAGGGCTTAATAAATTTCCTGACGTAGGACAGGCGCAAACCTGCTGCGGCGGGGTTAAACTAGATGTTTTTGGGCCCAACCTTCCCCCTATAGCCAATATAATAAATAAAAAAAAAAGTCGTTACAAAAGTAAAATTCAGTTGGCAACAGGACTGAGTCAATTGTGAAAAATGAAACTGAAAGAATATACGGACATAAACATAAAATCACAAGAGACTACAAGCAGTTAACTGACATGCCAGCTCCAGATCCATTACCAACTGACAAATTAAGTTATGTACCCTCATTATACAGCTTCCACCAAGATCCCTTCCCTTGAGGAGTTTAGCGTAATGACTTATGCATATAATGGAATACATATCCCGTGTCCATGCAATACTGATTTTAGAAATTTATAATGTGTTTAATTAAAAAGCAAAGGCCCTATCAAAAAATCAATGTTAATACCAAAGAAGGCCATGCGTAATGACTTGACATCAATACCGTAATTATAACCCTTATGAGTTAGACGATTTGAAGGTTTCATAAGTTTGATAGGCGAGTTTAAGTATTTTTTACTCTTATCTAAAACATTACCGTACAATGAGGGATGTGAAATGCCAGCCTTGATTAACCTAAATTCTTTACGTAATAGGTGATATCGACAAGATACTCTGCTTGCATCCGTAAAATTAGCTTGGAGATCTAGTGACCTGAAAATTTTACACACATACTGTCCTATCACTGATACTGCTGATACTGCCGATGCCTACTGAAATATATGTTGATTCTTGACCAAACCCTTCGGAAAGTTTTGAGTGTGATTTTTCTACCATAGTGTGCGACAGTGTTTTACTGGCAGACTAGGCTGCTTGAGCTAGCCGACATTTTAGCGGCGAGTGTCCCTAGACCCATCTTTCAAAATTACGTATTGTCATTTCTCTCCTTTCAAGACTGTGGTCATGGAGTTAGTAGTCTACCTGTATTGGGTTTTACTCGTATGTTTTATATACTACACGGAAACGGGGCAGATAAAGGGGAGGTTGTGGTACCCATAAACCGCTGGCCTGTGCTAGTGCCGGTACCAGGTTCGGCTGTGCCGAGTCCCTATCGTTTGTCTTTTGTCTTGTTTGTGTTTTTCGTGTGTAGTTCCCTGGCAGATTGTGGCGTGTGACTGTAATTTCCAGCCATTGTAAATGTTTTTTGGTATCCCTTTTTTCATATATAACGATAATCTTTTGCAAAAACCGTTGCTACCTTTTACAACATCTGATGATTTTGACCACAATGAACTTTCATTAATTCAACCATGCTATTCTATACGGTCTTGTCTTTCACGTTTTATCAGCTTATTAGTAAATATTCATAATATTAAAGCCCTTAAAAATATTTTTCAAGCATATATATGACCCTTATCATTGAGCACAATTTTAATCTTAGTTTCATAAATTGTTATTGTTTTGCAAATCCGTTACAAATCCTCCCAGAACTTAGCATTTGCACAGAAAAAAAAACATCAAGCTAGGGGATGAAAAATTGATTTCGTGGGGAGGGGGGGTGGATAAATGTTTTGGACTACAGTAAGGTGTAGATAAAGAGTATTGACATTCTGGCCCCAGATTCCTCGGTAGGGTTAAAAAAAATAATGATCTTAAATAGCTCAATCTAATTAAAATTAGATCTCCACACTTGCTCTTTTTTTTTTGGTCGCTGCGTGGGAGATCTAACAACATCCAATCTGGGTTCACGTCAGGGGTCAAAATCAATCGTCCAATGAAAATCGTGCTCCCAAAATCTTCATTGTAAGCCGACTGTAGTTGTCAGTGGAAAATTGTTGTCGAAATCCGAGTAAGGGAGGTAATTTACCCGCCAAAAATGACAGTAGTGAAACAAGATGGCAGCCCCCATGTATCTCCCGACTGAGTAATTTACACAATATTTACATGGAATCTATCAGGTTTATCACGCCAAAACGGGTCTACAGTAGATCAAACGTATGCGTTCTATGTAACTTTTCATTTGTTGTCACTGAAATACTCGCAACTGGCGAGAAAACAACTAAACTGTTTCATGAAAAGTACAAGTTAACCGAGTCACGATTGCAAAACATTCGCCAAGTCAAACCTGATTTCGAGTATGTCGATGACAGTAACATAAGTGGTGTATGTAAAAAATGCTACCGGAAAGTAGAGAAAGTGCTTCATATGCGAGAGGAATTGAAACGGCTGGAGGGGGAAATAAATACGTGGACACAAAGGGCGCGTCAGTGTTGTCAAAAGATTTTCCATCAAGTAAAAGATTACTTAGATCACCAGGTACACCAAGTCAAGCCATGAAACAACTGAAACTTCCAACAATAGAAGTCCGTCGTTTGGTCAAAATCCCTGAATTGACGATAAACCCAACTCAGATAAAGCCAACTCAGATCATGCCAGGAATCCGGCCCATCTACGCTGATTCACATCATTTGGTGGCAAAACAATTTGCACCTGTTGCAATTCAGGTGCCAACTTTGAAACAACAGGTTGATACAGGTATGTATGAATACATTAAATAATGAAATGAGTGTAGGATGGTATGGTAGGATGGTATGAACAGTGACTGATACATGCTCGTCAAGCCAATCTTTTGAACTGATTCTGTTGACAAAGCATATCATTGTTTGAAAAAAAATCTTTTCAGACAATTCCTGCATAAATTCATGATTATGGTTAATTAAAATATGACAAGGTACAAATGTAATGAAAAAAAGCAGTGGATACAATAGAACTGCATTGTTGTTTATCATCCTGAAGTTACCTGTCAGCAATGGCTCTTATATATACCCCATGCATTTGTTTGACATCAGTATTTGCATTCTACATGACAGGTATTATTTACTTAAGAATATTGGCATTTTTTTTTATTGAAAACAAAAGGGGCTCATTTAAGTTTGGTGTTTGCTTACATTCCATTAAGTCTTGACTACTCCCTTTGCAAATTGAAGATATCCAATTGGTCTGTTACTTTATCCAGTGTTAGTTGTTCATTTGGATGTTATTTCAAACATTTTACAACCTAATTTTGATATCTTAACTTCTGTTTGTTGTAGGGTACATGTACATTTTTGTACATGTACATTGTTGTCCCATACATGTATTGTTGTATTTATTTATTAATTGTTGTATCGTCTTCATCAGAAACAGTCATTAAGTCTAAGAGATCTCTTGGATTTGAAAACCAAGAGAAAGAGAACTTGTCATCAAACAAGACAAAGGATGGAACTGTCAAGGTTTTAAAAAATTCATGAGTTCTGTTTTGTTTTTGATTACAGCATTTATAGGATACATGTACTTGTATTGTCTATATATATGTTATTTCTATTAAACCTGAAATGTACAATGTATAGAAAATTGAAATATTTATTTTACATTTTTCTCAGTTGGTTTTATATATAGTTACTAGTAGAAATAAAGGTGTCAGCTATACTATGTACATGCCACTAAAATATCTTGGTATTTTAATACATGTAGGATAACACCCTCTTACACATGTTTTTGTTTTATATCATTTTTTTGTGAGTTTTAAGCAAGAAATGAACCGGATATATATAGAGACTGTATACAGATACATGTATCCTTGCTGTGCTGTTACTAGTATAGAAAATTTTGTTGAATGAACAGCATGCATATGTTGCACTAAGACTTTGAGACATATCTGGAATATATGTTTTAAGATATCACTTTAATGAAATAAAACACACTACGAAATGATTTTTAATGCCTCTGTCATATAAAATCCATGTTAAAAACCCTAGATTGTCATCCCGTCCCAAATTGATGTTTTCAGGTCCTGTTGGGCTTTCATCATCACTTATTGTCTGTCACCAGTCACAGATTAATTGCTTGCCACTTTGATTTAAACTATTGATGACAAATCAATATAGAGTAAATATCACAAAAAAAAGTCATACATTTTTTCACATTTTTAAATTCTGAAATTTCTTTCCTTTGAAGGGAGGGGGAGGTTATATCATGCGGCTTGCACAGCTGTTCTGCCCTAAATGAAAGCAGTACTATACATTTCTAGGGACAGGAATATACTTCCATGGTTAAATGGTTCAGGAATATAGAATATTTATGTTTTTTTTCAGTTATGTTTCTCTAACCAGAATACAAATTTTTTCATCTTTTGCCTGAAGTTTTGTTGTTTTCTAATATAGCTAGTAAACGTTCCCAATCTAATTAAAATTAGATCTCCACACTTGCTCTTTTTTTTGGTCGCTGCCAAAAAAAAAGCAAGTGTGGAGATCTAATTTTAATTAGATTGGGAATAGCTGATAATTCTGTGAACTACAAAGTTTTCACTAATATATAATCTGGCTCTGCACAATTGGGCAGCCGCCCCCTATTCCCATCCAATCCCGTAGCACTTCGTCGTCCCCTTGTGCAATTAAGGTAATAGAAAAATATCAGAACATATCGCCTTGAAATCCAAAAATCAGACGGACAAAGAATTTGCATGAACACCCAAAAAAATTGTCAACCGCAATGGTCCTTGCTTTGTACAGTCATTTCACTATAAATGGTGGGATAAACTGATCTAATGGTGCGCTAAATCTCCCCTTCCATTGCGACAGTGTCCGGTACTATTGAAAGATATGGTAGATGGTTAAAAAATGAAGTACAAAGTAAAAGTGAATCTTGAACCCCAGGTTGGATCGTCACTTAAATTTTTCCAAAAGGGACTGATGACTTTTTTAATGATCGCATGAGACGGGTTTTTTTTAAGCCCTGCTTTTCAAGGCGGTCACGGAGATAACTATGTCTAATGAGAAAGTCTGTATAATTTGTGCTAGCTCTTGCTTGTTTGGTAATTTATTCCCTATCAGCTTTTACAAAACTTTTGTTTTATGGATTTTCAAATGTTTGGTTTGATCTGCACTAAAGAGACATATGTCGTCGAGATGGCCATATGCAGATACTAAATTCTCAATAACTTCGGTATTTTTATATTTACTGAAACATAAACAAACATGTTAATGCCGGAAAATCATCCTTCACTCAAAAGGCTCGACACATAAGCAATCAAAATATATTGACGAACACATACTGAATATATTGACGAACACATACTGCTTGTGACAGGTGCTTGATTTCTAGGAAGTCTGTATTTGCTGTCTAATTTCCATACGTATAACTATCAACCATATGTTTCCGAGATCTGAAGTAATCCCCCTGTCAGACTCTTGTGCAATATTATAACAAACATCGATACTGTCCACCAGGTAGTTGTATTACTTATTTACCTAATGAGAAAGTCTAATAAGTTGGTGTAAGCTCTCTCAATTGTTATTGTTAAGCATGCACTCCGTAAGCAAAAGAAGTTGGGAATATTACTGTCTTAAGTTCAGGAAATTGATAACTTTGAAAGTAAAGTCGTCCCTTTTGTTGTCAAATTTACTACTGAGATGAGGATTTTCGTCAAATTGGAGAAGTGACCCCACAAAAATGTAGATCTAGTAGGTTCTTTTGTTTTTTTATCTCTAATACTTAACGAAACATTAATGGAATCCATTAAGCAAAAGATGCGTTATTGATGGAAAGAACGTCATTAAAGTACTCTAAGTGTGATTGAAGCATCTAGCATCTTTAATTCTATGAACTTTTAAGAGTCACTGAACTGAATGAATTTGGAATGAAATTGATTTGCTGACACTTTTTATACCGGCGAGGTATTATGTGATACCCTCGGTCGTATATCCGTCCGTCCGTCTGTCCGTCAAGTCCGTCTGTCCCCCGAAGGTTTCCGACTGATAACTTATGAACGAAATAACACAAGTTCTTCAAACTTGGTATGCAAGTTGTTTACCACAAAACTCAGGTCAAGTAAGATTTTGGGTTCAGAGATCCTAGGGGTCCTGGAGTTATGCCCCTTGAAACTTTGAATTTTTTTTCAAATTTTAGGGTTTCGTACTCATAACTTGTGAATGAAATAACGTACTGTCTTTATAAACTTGGTATTTAAATTATTTACAACAAAACACAGGCCAAGTATAATTTTGGGTTCAGCGGTACACATAGTTCCGGAGATAAGCCCCTTTTAACTTAGAAATTTTGTGAAACGTGGCGGGGTATCATGTAATGCACCATTACTATTTTTGACAAAGAATGTTTATACCTGGCGGCTTGGGGGCAGAAATGAGTACTTCAAATACCAGTAAGCCGAAATGACTGGATTTCTGACCTATGAAATAAAAATATAAATCCTAGCCACAAACTTCTTATTAACTTTAAGTGTATTTAGAAATATTTAGGAACTGTCTTGCTAGATTTTAATTGACGAAAAACAGTAAACCTCGAGGGCAAAAAAAGATTGAATATAATTACTATAAATGTATTGATGTTTTGATTTCTTTTGTTTAATAAATAACAATAAAAAGTTTCTGCATATGGCTATTTCGACACATAATAACTCACCAGTGCAGATTAGAAGTGCTTTCTCGTCGACAAATAAATACGAAGTCCCGTACTTAACATTCATTTTGCCACAATGACCAATGACAATATGCATTATTTATCTTGTATCCCATTCAAAGTGTGATTGGTTGGAACTTAATCTTACAAATGCATATTCACTCTTGTATTTTGAAACGAAACACATCACCAAGAGTTAAAATAAGGCTTTCACATTAAAACTGTGAAAATTTAAATGATGGTTTTTATCCTCAAATAATTTATTAATAATATATTATATTTTGATTTGTATTCATATTGTAACATTATTCTGACACATACCCAAAACAGCAAATAAAAAATGTCCGTTTTCTAGCCGTTTAAAAACGCTATATGTTTTAAGCAACATTCGCTAGTAAAGAGACTGTATATCTTTAACCCGAACTTTGTTTTGAGTATCTTCACTGGCATTATTGCCTTGAGTCGTTGATGGAAATGGTTAACTTTAACCCGACAGTTCTTTTCTTATGTCATTCTCTCAACTTTCTATTCGCTGACATATTGGGGAAATGAATTTAATTGGTCAAGCACGTCGTAAGATTATGTTTTTATCATACGGCGTGCTTGACCAATTAAATTCATTTTTCCAAAATGTGTAAAATATGTTGTTGAGCAGTCAAAAGACGAGCGTTTCCCCTTTTGAAATCAATAGTTTTACATAGTACCTACATGCATTCAATCTGTTTTTACCCGGTGCTTGTACGGTACGTTTTCGTTAACAATTCGCTTTATTCGGTGTTGCCGTTATTCATATGTTTTATTCGGTGGTCGTTCGGTAGGTTTCGGTGCGAGTTCGGTTTATTCGTTGCCAGGACTGTGCATGTACGGTGTACTTTCTGTACACCTCTGTTTTTTGTGCTTTAGCATTGTAATTTGTTTACGAACTATTTACCACTGTACAAAAATTTATTTATTTCAGCTATTTCTCATACGTTTGTGTTATACAATATAGTGTAAGAGCGACTTTACATACACAACTCACACAAAAATTTGCCAGTAATGAAAAAAATCCTTTTTCGGTCTGAAAATATTATTCTTATTTATTTGTCATAATACTTGTACATGAAAACATTTGAAAATGCTCGTGGGTTTTTGATGCGCAGTAAAACTCCTGTCATGCCATAAAACATATTAAGCTGGCTTCAAACTCACCGTCTTGCTGTTTTCAAGCATCTTCATTAAACTGACAAAACGCTAATTTTTGCATACAGTAACGAGTAAGTAGAAGCCTTAGTTACTAGTTAGGGACTTTTTGTCGTTATTTGAATCATTCTGTCAACCCGACATTTTGCAAGTTCAATGAGGCCTTGATACATGTAACCGTTTTACAACCACCAACGATTTTTGATGTTGCGGAAACTATTCTTTATGTTGTCACTATCTGGAGAAATCATAGGCCTAACGTTAGTTCAATATTGCAATGCCGAGAATGCTTCGAACCAGCAATTGATCAATGTTGGAATACACACGAGTACAGATACAAACAATAGGGACAATTGCCCAACGTTGGATCAATCTGTCGTGGATTTGAGTATCGTGTACAAGTACAGGAAGAAGGCATTATATTTAACGCTATACTTAAACTGAAACACATTGTACAAAGGTCACATATTCCTGTTAGTGAATGCTTGCAACAAGGTTGTGTGTACATTTGGGGAAATAGGATAATTTTGCATGCATAGGGAGGGAATTCGAGTATCATTGTGATGTGTATTACTTGATTTGCGCCATATATTTGTTTTGTATCATGTCGCACCATATATCCATTCCATTTTTATGATGAGCAAATAAGTCTGCAGTTCATTTGTTGTAACAAAAAGTAAGGATTCTTTTCTAATTTTTCCTACAATAATCTTTGTTCCTGGGCATGTGATGATATGATCTCTTGCTCGGCATTTTTGTTCGTTTTGGCAACACTATCTATAGACAGGTCATAGGTATTCCCATAAGTACAGATTGTGCATCTCTTGTTGCAGATCTTTTCCTGTTCTGTTATGAACGAGACTTCATGAAAAAATTTCGTAACCATATAAAACAGTGATAAACTAATTTCAATTTTCCATGATAACAGCAGTTATATTGACGATATCCTTACTATTGAAAATCCCCAGATTTTTGGATTATGTAGGTATAATTTACCCACAAGAACTGAAATTAACTAAAGCTAACCATGACTCCAAATATACTATTATATATACTACTATAAAACTAAAATATATGATGAAAGGGATAATTTTGATTTCACTATTACGATTTTCCCCTTTCTTGACAGCGACATTCCTCTGGCTCCATCCCATGGGTTGTACATTTCTCAGCTAGAACCATTCGCCGGTATGAGAAGAACAACAATAAAAGCGTTGTTCCATTGCTTATTTTTACAATGTATTTGTAGAGACTTTGTCTCATTTGCATTTACTCCATATCCCTTCATTTTTAATTACAGATTTCATTAGTTGTTGAATACATGAACGAAGTTTTATAATAGATATGAGCATTTGATATCTAAATATGACGTTTCCCGCCAACAGCGTATTACTAAGGGTATTTCTTATCCTCGTTTCTACGGAAATGTTAAAAATTGCAAGAAACTGATTAAAGATCCAGAAAGGCTGGGTCGTAACTTACATTCTTTACGTAATAGGCGATATATACATGATACTCTGCTTGCACCCGTTAAAGTAAGTGAGCACCGAACCGTCAATCAAAAGAACGAACAATCCATGGACAATGGCAAGATCCGACACACTAAGAAACAAGGACACCACTTGAGTACGGGACGAAAAAGAAAAATGACAAAATTAACCTTGACATCTAATTAGCCATGTCCGGCTGTCCCAAGTTTCTATCGTTATATTCGTTTGTCTTTTGTCATTCGTCTTTTTCTTGTGTGGTTCCTTAGCAGGTTTTGTCATGTAATTATAATGTTGAGCCATTGTAGGCGTTTCCTGTTATCCATTTTTTTTTGTATTTAAACAATTATTGACGTTTCTCATTAGAGAAAGTTGCGTTTCTTTGTAGCATTATGTATCTGGAAAAAAAAACCGTTCGGAAACATGAAACATCCCAGGCGACAATAACATCCCTTCTGTCAACAGGTTTGATACACACTATCTGGTTGTAATTTGTGGTGGCAAAGAGTGGTCAGCTAATCAAGAATTAGATTTTCTCATCACGGATAAGGTGTCACAGCTGTCAATTAGATTTGGGGAAGCAATGAAATCACTCATGAACAGGAAAAAAAAATGATCATATCGGAATATATTTAATGTTGAATACAGAGTGTAACAGTAATGCCTAATTCTTGAATCACACATACGTTTATAAACTAATCAAACCATTTTGAGATACTAATGAACAAGGAGAAATCAGATAAATTTGCTAAACCTTAACATGGATTCTCTATAAGGACCAAACAATATTTATCTTGAAGCCATGAAATGGCTAGAGAGATGTTAAAATGACAAGAAAAAATCACGCGAGGCTTCAAACCTATTTACAGCTCTAAAAGATGATCTTCGTGCTTCCGATAAAATATAGTACACAAGTTTCACATTGTGTTTTTATGTTATATTTCTTCATTTTCTTGAGTTGAATACGTTGTTTTATTAAATTGAAAACAATATGCATGTTTATCAAATTACTTGTTTTTTATATTGCGTCTCAGATCAACGAACCTGTCGCGCAGTAATTTGTCAAAGATGAAAATAACATTTGTTTACCTGTGACAGTGTATTGCATATATTTATAGCAATGAAATCGACACGCGAAATCACACAATCCGATTATTTTCACGTATTACGGAATAATACATGCAGACGTATGCAGCAGTTCTTTGGATGACTACGAAGTTTTGCCACGTGTAGATTTTCCAGGCTTCGAGATTCAGCTCCATCGGAGCTTTGATTATATAGGTTGAGAAATAGCATGTCACTTTTGCTGATATTCATTTTATAGGTTGGTATTAAATAATGCTAATTTATCATTATTGACTCCGTTGCCATGAAGTCCATTTTTGTCATTTCAAAAACCCTAAAATAAGCTCCTTTTAACTCTCAAATAATTCAGGGAAGATCACTGCATATCAGATATAATTTTGTATGTGGTTAATTTGAAGCATTATTTACCATCTCCAAAATATTTAATGTGAAGTCGGAACGAGGCTAGCTTAGATTTCAAGGAAATGACTTTTTTCTCTACAGATTTTCGACAAAATTATGCCATTTTTTCACTTTTCATCCTAAGTTTTCTAGGGAATGTTAGGGAAATTGATCATTTCTAAATTGAAATCGTCCTTTTTGTCGAAAACTTTAGCACTGAGATAACCGTTTTATCCATTTCAAAAGATGAATTACTAATGGAAAGAACATCGTCCTTATAGGAAAAAGAAGGGAAACGGGGAACGTGCCAAAGAGACAACGACCCAAAGGGGAGTAATAACAACTCAAAGCCTTATATCTACAAGTAAGATTGAAGGATCTAACATCTTTTAATTTTACGATCTTTTACATGCCTCTGAAAAAAATTTAGTCTCGTAAGAACATAAAAATGTATTCGAGAAGAGGAGCACAATTAGTGCCCACTGGTATACCAACTGTCTGTTGATAATTAGCACATAAAAATCAATACATGCACATCTGTTTTTTCATCATTGCATACTTTTACTTTTGAATTTGTTTTTTTAAGATGTGGTTAAATAACCAAATTCAACAAATATTTCTAGTCAGCAAAGCGTTATAAATGCAAACTTTGATTTTAGATTATACAGCGTGGAAAAATCGAATGTTTCGAGAGAATACTTTAGAGAAATGAACGGGATTAATGATTTTGCAATACATCCTTCGAATTTTTCAGTATCCACGTATGATTTATGTCATTATCACAAATCACACCTGCGTGTTAGCATCCGTCAGTGTTAAAGTGGATGAAGATAACAGTTATCTTCCTTACATTTACTTGGTACCTAAGCTTCACAAGAATCCCTACAAACAGAGATTCATCGCAGGATCTGCCAGATGCACCACTAAGCTCCTTTCCAAACTCCTTACCACTTTATTGACTGTAGTTAGAGGTGGTCTGAAAAGCTACTGCGAAAAAGCCTTTTCTACGAGCGGCGTGAATCAGAAGATCTCCTTGAACACCTCTCCTTAAACAGTCTCGCAATAACATTTAAACGTTTGATTTTTCTACCCTTTATACAACCCTTCCACATAATAAACTTAAAACAGTAATTCCGATCTAATACACCAATGTTTCTGTACCAAAAACGTAGAATTCTTATTCGGTTATAGGAAAAGATGAAACATATTTTTTGTTAAGGCCACGTCTTTCAACAAACAATAGGATTTCCTATGGGAACAAATTGTGCTCAACCTTTAGCTGATCTTTTCCTTTATTCGAGTGAAGAAAAGTTTTTACAAGGGCTAATACAACAGAAACAAAAACAAAGCTTTTAATTTCAGCGTCAGATATATAGACGATGTACTTTCTCTTAATAACCCACGATTTTAAGAATATTTACATCGGATCTATCCCAAAGAATTTGAAATTAAAGACAACCGATACACAAAATTCGGCGACATACCTCGACCTTTTGTCTGAAATCTATGTAATATGACAAACATGATGATGTTGACTTCACAATTGTGAATTTTCCCTTTCTCAGCAGCAATATTCCTACACCCCCAGCATATGGAGTAGACATTTCACAATAAATTCGTTACTGTAGAACTTGTAGTTCACACAGTGAAGTTGTGATAAGAGCAAAATCACTGTCACAAACACTGCAAGGTCAGTGCTTTCTTCAGTCGTTGTTACTTTCGCAAATACCGATTCTGACTTGGATTGACCCACTGAGATTGTGACAGGTGCTGTATACAGAACAGGATATGCTTACCCTTCCGGAGCACCTTATGTCATCTTTTTGAGAGTTCACAATGTTATTGCTTTGGTTTATTGTTGTATTTGTAGAGTTTGCGTTTTGTTATTGTGTAGCGTCTTTGGTCTTCCGTCTGCTAGTGTTCTCACTTTTGCATTGTCTCTGGTCAACGATTTATATAATCTTGTTCTTTGTTCCTTCGGTATTCTACTGCCGTTGCTCCGGGCATGAACATTTTCACAGTTTCAAAATAACTTATATCTAATCATAACGGGCTGTACAGCTTATCATGATTTTTCCCCGAAAACATTAATATCCAATATGAATAACCTATATGTCGTATCCTGGGTTTGAAAGTACCACAAAACCCAAAATAAGCGTTAAAAAATGAAGAAAAAAAATGTAGCAAAAATTGTTTCGTAGAAAATTTGGCGGAGATAATTTTTAATACATGTAGCTTTATCTTCATGTTCTAAGAATTTTGTCATTACATTAATGTATTCACAATTTTGAAAATGTTAAAAGATGTAAGAAAGGAATCAAAGCCGAACATTAATTAGTTCTATTACAAGGATCCTATAACAAAGCTATAAAACGTCTTTCTTGTCTGTAAAAGTAGTAATTGGTAGACTATATTTATTTAGTTTTATTGGAAAACGTGCCTGATTTTGCAATATATACCTATAGCCGTCTTTATTAGTCTCCAAGTACAGCAAGGGTTAGCTGGATAGCCTTAGCTTTTTAAAACATTCGAAAAATATAAATAGATAATAAAGACTATTGTATGTACGTGAATACCTGACATGAAAAATAACTAAATACCGAAGTTACTGTGAATTTATTTTCTGCATATGCGCATTTCGACAACTTTTGTCTCTTCAGTGATAAACTGACGCATTAGTTTACAGCCAAATGGGATCAGAAAATCCTGAACACCTGATGGTTGACAAAGAATCAAAAGCATCTGAACAGCTGATCGATGATAGGAATCGAACTGCAAGCACTGGAACAGCTGTTAGCTTCTAGTGCACCGACAAAAAATATGAAATAATAGTTGATCAGGAATCAAATACTAACTGACAGCTGATCGGAATCTTCAAGCACATCATAAGTGATAACCGACTATTAACTAGAGGCACAAAAGAACGTCAAAGCTGTGCACAATCCTACAGCAAATTACATGTGATACTAGTAGAAGTTGGTAAGCTTAAAAACATTACAATTGACAGCTGAATGGTAATCTAAAGATATAAAAACTGATAGCCATAAAAAGGAAAATTCGTATGAATGCTCAAACCATTTATTACGAAATCTATGTTTTGTTTTTCAGCTTCGTTTAGTTATTAAATCAGTAATTCTTTTCTTAACGATCTGCTCTAATATGTATGCTTTGGTTATAAGTTTTGACAAAGAAATAATTGGTACTTTCAGTTTATGATTGTTACCTAGCTTCTCTCTACCTAGTTTTGTATATGGATATGTATAATATTTAAAAGACACCTATTTTGTTAGCACATTCATTTTGTATTTTATAAAGTAAGTGAGAACCGAACCGTCAGTCTGAAAAGAACAATCCAAGGACAATGGCAACGTCGGAAAAACAAAGAAACGAAGACATAACATGAGCACGGCACAGAAAAGAAAATGAAGACACGCACATATACAAAAAATGAACAAAACGGACCTAATAAAAACCATGGGTGAGATCAGGTGCACCGATAGAGTAAGCATCTCCTGCTTCTTATAAGACACCCGCCGTGTTAAACATGTCAACTCCGGTAGTAAAGATAAATCCGGTAGAGGAAAAACAAACTTTAGTGGCAAAGAGAAAGATCTGTTGTCATCTGGGAAACAGATATCTCATAGCGGTCCACAAGATCGTGATGTCGACCGTAAAACTTCTGTAGTGGTTAAATTCTGTTTTATGTAAGCGCTCTCATGACTACAAACTTTGACGGATTTTCACGAGATTTATACCAAATGTTTATACCACTAATACGTTGGTCAAGTTTGAAAATAAGCCTCGGTCGATGCTTTTTTGCCGGCGTTGTGGAATATTGACCAAAATAATGACTCTGTTAGATAAAAAAATGAACCTTTTAAGCGCTCCCATGGCTACAAATTCATGGCTACAAATTTGGACAGATTTTCATGAAATTTATATTAAATGTTTATACTACTAAAACCTTGGTCAAGTTCGAAAATCAGCCTTGGTCGATACTTTTTGTTTGAGGTATGGGACTTTGACCACAATAATGACTCTGTTATATCAAAAATGGACCCTTTCAGCGCTCTCATGCCTACAAATATTTGCGAAATATTGTACATGTAATTTCATATTCAGTATACTAGTATACTGCTTGACCGGCGGGGGACCCAGGAATTCTATTCTTGTTATGACAATTATGATAAGAGTGTTAATTTCACTGACACAAACAAAATCGTCGTTCCTTAAGTAGACGTGTAGCATCAGCTACATTTTTTTGTATAAAAGTAAATCAACTAGAAATAGTACCATCTAAAATTAACAGTTCAATGTACGAGACCAATATGTAATACAACTACCTGTTAGACAGTATTGATGTTTGTTATAGTATTGCTAAAGAGTCTGACAGGGGGATTATTTCAGATCTCGGAAACATATGGCTGTTAGTTATACGTATGGAAATTAGACAGCAAATACAGACTTCCTAGAAATCAAGCACCTGTCACAAACAGTATGTATGCGACGATATATTTGATTGCTTATGTTTCTATCGTTTCACAATATTTGTTTATGTTGGAGTAAATAACAAAATAGTGAAATTGCTGTGAATTTAGTTTTGCATAAGGCCATTGCCACAACTTACGTCTCGTTAGTGCAGAAAAAAACCCCAAAAACTGGAAAACCTGTAAACCGAAATATTTGTCAAAGCTGATAAAGAGCAAGTTATCAGATATTAAAACATAATACAATAGTCACTTCAAAGGTGATGGTCGTATTTCTGATATGATTTACTTGACTGTTTGCGCTCTGATGAAATCGTAAATTTTACTATTGAATGAGGGTAATTACAAAATTACAGAACAGAATCAACGTGTATACTGGTTTTCATTAAAATTTCAATGAAATGTACCATTAGTGAAGGGGGTACCAGTGTATAGCTACTGGAGCCACGTACACTAATAGTAACCGTCATTGAAATTTAAACGAAAACCAGTCTTGGTACCTATATCCTGTGTATGGATGATATGGAATTGTCAAGAGCCGAAGTCTCTGAGGAAAAAAGGCAAAGCAGGTGGAAAACACAGGAAAACTTGTCTTTTGTCATTGGCTCTGACTTGATACAGGCATTTCAAATGAAGAGGAGGGTTAAACCGGTTTATGGCCGGCAAAACCAAAATTCCAACTTAATTTTGTTCCACTGAAATCATTTCTGGTAATGAATGTATTGAAAATGGCAAGCTCAAATGTATGAATGACTAAGTCAACAAAGAGGCATTAAAATTGACATTGGGAAAAAAAATTGCTCGGCACTATTGATTAAAAATGGATACGAGCTTGTAGTTGCCCCACCCCACCCCGAAGTTTGTTCCTTCAGCTTAAATGGGACAAAAGTCATAGTCATTGTAATTCTGTATAAGGTAAAGAAATGACGATATTTACAATTATGATTATGACCGATATTCAAATTTCTGTATGTCTGTATATGATCTTGACCATCGCGGTCTACAATTTTCTGCTGGTCTTACACCTCCTCAGTCTTTTTGTTTTGTTTTTGTTTTTGTTTTTTTTTTACGGCTCTTCACAATATAGTTCTGTAATTTTGTTATTATTCTCATTCATTATGTATATAACAGATGGAAAATATCAGAAATTGCTTAGACATACTATCATGAACTTCTTAAGAAGTGAGACAGGGTTCGTCGATAAGATTAGCGGCAAAAACGGGAACACAGAAAAACGAAGACAAAACAAGGTCATACGACAGCCACAAGGCACGGAAATAAGAATACGACAAACGAAACTAAGGCACTCTAAGGGTCTTTAAGTCTCGTCACATGACCAAGTGAATAAATGAGAAACGTGTTTCTCGGGTACCATAACTTATGTAGTACTATGGGGGAACGTTGGGGTTTTCGATTCACAGATCAAATTAACCATGGAATTCAATTCCCAGCATATTTTTACAGTAAGGTATTATGACCTTAATTACCTTTACTTGGGTAGAAATTAAATTAAAATGGCGATTTTCTTGAAGCTGCATAGTCTATATCAACCAGGCTCTTCCAGCTATGGTAGATATCACAGTGTTAAGCGTCTAATCAATCCCGACTTTGTGACGTTGAGAAAAATATCCCGGAAGTGAAATCGATTGTCTGATTAAATGTGCGTTCTGCACAGTGACGTCATAAGTTTCTGGATTAAATTAAAGTAGAACGAGACTTACAGACCCTATAATGTGAACTATATGCGATGTTTAAAGTTAAATCATAGCTGGGAAAAATTGAAGTTTGATAGTTTAGATGAAACGACTCAATACCTGATTGAGTCAAATGTAAAAATATAAGACTGTAACTCGCGGAAATAGTTTTCTGGTTGATATTAAATAAGCAAAGAAGAGGTATGGTGTTAATGCAAAGTCTGATTACAAAATCTTCGTAGAAATGATAGTAACATACGCCGGATATAGAGGTAGAAAGGATGTTACTACTAAGCAATGGAAAATGAATGACGGGTAAACTGAAATCATCACGTTGGTTGTAAATTCTAAGTTCAAGTATTCCATTTTTGTCAATTTCGGGAAACAGATGTATGTAGCAGACTGTTTAGTTTCTGTAGTGCCTGGAATGTCTTGACTTTTGATGCCTAAAAATATAGGTTATAGTGAAAGAACATCATCAATATATCATCAGGTAAAATAAAAAAAAAAACTGGGCAATGTGTTCTTTTAATCTGTAAGAGTTACGATAAATTCTGTTCTATGGAAATACAAATACAAATCGAGAGTGCACAATTGGTGTCAATTGAGAGAGAATTTATTCAGCTTGTATCGCTTTATTATACTTCCTTTTTCGAAAAATCCCCCGTTATTCTAAACATTTCCAAAGTCTCTTGGTAGTAATCTTATCATACAACAACAGATGTGTTATTTGTCTCATTTTATACCATATTCATGTTTAGATATAATGCCTTGTATAATTGAAGAATTGGATATTAAAATCAAAAGACTGACGTAATTCCGGAAAAAATAATTACATTTCTTGTAGAAATGTCAATAAATGTGCCATAGACACATTATTTTAACGCATTGATGAGAAGTTATTTTAATATCCAACATATGTATAATTGCATAATAAATTTAAGCGTTGTTCATCGTCAAGACTTACAAAAATGAGGAAGATTTATTTCTGGTAAATGTCAACATATCAAAATGATCTGTTAGATTATTAGCAAGAATGGAAAGCGAGTAATGAAGGCTGTCAACAGTCAGCTGCATTTACATTGACAGTCATTGTGAAATAGAACTTCAACTAAGATCAACTAAGGAGTCATGACGATTCTCAGACCTACGTTGATGACATGTAAACCTCAATGTTCCCTAGGCCTTCTCTCAAAAATATTTTCGTTCTGATACAGCTGATACATTGTCCCTGAACGTAACTAGTCAATCAACCAATATAAAAACTTTGATCATATTTTTGTTCTTCTAATAAAACAGTACATTTTCTTTCAAAATCCCGATATGTTTTTTTACAATTAATAATAAGGTAAAATGACATATTCTAAAGATATTCCAGGTAACAGAAAGATCCAAGTATAAAAATTTCCAATGGGGTATAATAAAAACACATAGAATAAGTTTTGATCAGCTCCTAATTGCTTTCACCGTAACTAAATTAAAACAATTGTTCAAATTGGCAGTATTTGGCATTGGACATGTTCTTCTTTTATAATTGATGATGTTGTTATAGAAAATCTAATCAGAAGTATTTCAATTGAAATTGCATATGTAAGGTTTATTATCATAGTCAACGGAAATCATGTCTATAGCTAGCTGTCAGTAACTACGAGCATTTGTCAAGACAGTAACCATGTGTATTGTCTTTATGTTTTATGTACTTCATTGTAAAGGTACTCGTCTTGATAAGTTGAGCTTTTTTCTAGTTTGATTTTTATTGTGGGTCTTTTTGTTTCTTTATATTTTTAGCCATTCACCACACATAGGAAGAGGGTTTGTATCCAAGAAAACGAGTTTAACCCCACCGCAATTTTTGTGCCTGTCCAAAAGTCAGGAATATGTTGGTAATTGGCTTGTCCTTGTCTTCTTATAAAATTTTAATTTCTTGATATTCGGGTTATTGGATGTGGTTTGTTTCCTTTGATTTATTCACTTTTTAACTTTTTGGGGGTTATTTAGGGCTTGCTATATGGTGCGAAGTTCCTCACTGTGTTCAAGACCGTAGGGAGACCCCTAGATGTTTTGTTTTGGGTCGTTTTAATCTGGAGATCGGATGATGTCTTAAAAATTTACCCCATTTCCTTTTTTTATATTTAAAAAGATTTGCTTTGTTGAATTCTGTTAATAATAAAATAATTGTTAATAATAAATTACTGTTGGATAAGCAATCCTTTAGGATTTTTCATACTAGTGCATATGAGCTCAATGTGGAAGATGATTATATAGAATTTATTTTTGGAATATCAATGTCAGGTTTTGTTATTGACCCTTCCTGATTGCAATGGTTGATTCAATTGACTTTAGTAGTCGGGGGAGAACACAGTTGACCTAAAGGCTAAATTTTATTCTACTCGTACAGCCATGTCTCGTGACATTTCCTTTTGGTCTGATGGTAATTTGTAAATTTTATTTTAAAATATTCCAACCCATAAAATCAAAATTACAAACATGAGTGGATAAGAAGTTTGATTTGCATAACCATTTTAAGTTGCTAATTACCCAAGCTATAATATTTGATGTCAAGAATGTGAATTGAGGTTTGGCAGTAAATTTTTTGTGTTTGCTAGACAATGAGATCTGTAAACATTGCTTTTTGTCTAAATTTAATGCAGATTTCTCATTTTATGACATACGGTATAACAAAACACTTCTCAAATACAACTTTAAACAACAACAAAATCGTAACCATTTCGAAGTAGTGTAACGGATAAGAAGATTGAAGAAGTACAAAAAATGTTGAAAGTGTTTTTGTGTGCAACCAATATCAAGTAAATATAAATAAAGGAATGATAGGTCCATTCAAGGTTCATAACTATGCAATCCTTAGATAAAGTAGTAAAGTATTGCTGCAATCGAATGTTGCGAAAAAAAAATCCAGGATAGTCAAACAACTTTCACAAAAAATAAATTGCTAAAAACTTATTAAAAAAATATGCTGCATTTACAATTTACTTTTATAAAGTTTCAGCTTTAGCCTACTTCCATGGTGAAATGTATAGACTTTTCGATCAAAAATGCATTTGTCGAGTTTTGTGGTTTGGTATTTCAGAAGAGAATTGATAATCCAACGGGTACCATTTGCGCATCCCTGCTTGCCGAATTGCTTTTGCCTCTTATGAAGCTGAATGTATACAAAAACTTCTAAGAAAAAAATCTTCCTTATATGTTTAACTTCACCTTTTGATACATGGGTGATGATCTTTCACCCAATAACACATATTTCAATGTGCACTGATATCTTTTATTTCTCAGTCAACCGTAAATTAATGACACTTCAGAAATAAATCTGTTTATTTTTTATCTGTTTCTCGACACTAACGAAGGTGACAGACTAAAAACCAAAATTTATAAAAAGAATGTGATGATTCAAATTTTGTATCGTTAATTTTTTTCATTCCATAGTAGAAGTATCCTTTTTATTAGTGCATACGAGATATCTCAGCTGATAGTATAGCTAGTGATTCCTTCCAATGCAAGACATTTATTTCTAACAAGAAAATTGACCCTGTGGGGATATGAGTAAAAACGGTGTAAAAATATTATTCGTAAATTATATAATCGCTAGTACGAACTTTTTGACTGGTAAAATGTGACAGTCTCGCAACATGCAAGAGTCGAGTCTACATTACAAATATCTAGAACGATGTCGTTTCACCCAGCCAACAGACTTAAATTGAGACTATGGTTAAGCTTTGGACATATCATTTCTAACATGACTGATGATATATGCTGAACAAAAAAGGTTAAGGATTATATATTATACAATATTACATATGGTATAAGTTCCTATTAATCTCAATGGTTAATACGCTCACGTTATCTTAAGAATATTCAGTATATTTCAGCGTTTGTTTAGGCATATTGACCCCATGTTTCAATTTTTAGGTATATTGGCGCTATGTTTCTATTTTAAGTCCTTGGTCAATATATACCTAACAGGTCCATATGTAACATACTGTATTGACTTCGAAAAAAGTAAATAAGTGTTTAATTGATCAAAAATGACAAAAATTTCTATAATAAATATTTCACATGCATTAACAATCCATGAAGAGAATTTGATTATGTTTATGAAAAATCAGTGAAGTGTAAAACCGAGAACAGCTTCAATATCTAACGTTAACACCCCTTCAAATCGGATTGAGATTCCACATTGTGGGACAGTGCGAAGTTAACAGATTATTGATTTTTGACTCTCAAGGTCCATTAGTAAGCAGTATGACCTCCACGAGCCTGAATAACTGCAAAACAACGGCGATGCATACTACCGATATGCGAACAAGTTTATGTTTCTCAGAGCTATATATATTAAATGGATCATGAGGTATACTACACTTTCTTGTGCCTTACTGCTAAAAATATTGGAATTCTTTTATAGCTTGCAAAGTTACATGCATCCATTCTACCTCAAGAACAACGATTGTCATTTCTTATTTTGTAGCGACCAAAGCAGTAAAATAACTTTATATTTTAAGAAAACCTTACCTTTTTTCTTGCTCTAGCTTGTGCTTCTACTCTTTTATCCATTTTTTCTACAGGTATAGCACTCATCCATAACTTTACAATAATTAGTGAGTATGCTCCTGTCATTACTAACAGTGGTATGAAATAAAGTACAACTGACACTGTGACGTAATACGCTGTCCGTGACGGCATTGATGACATTGTCATATTATTATTGACCTCTATTGATACAGGCCATTCATCATCACACCAGCGTTCTACATGATCTTTCCAGACTCTGACCTTGAGTTTTCTGTAAATTAGTGTTGGGCATGCTATCAAAGCAGATGATATCCAAATAAGAATTAATGATGTCCGTGCTCTTCTGTTTGTCATGTGTGCTTTTAGAGCGAATACTATACCAAAGAATCTGTCGTAAGCAATCAAGGTCAAGGACAAAACACTGGATACAACTGATAAAACTGAAAAATAATAAACCTGCATTTGAGCAAACATAATAAACAGTGAATACATGTACTAGAAATGTATGTAAAATGTACTAGAAATTTAAAATATAACACATAATCTGAGCATTCAAATCAAAATAAAAGCTAAAAAGTCTTCGAAAGGTGTCTCAAATGCCGAACATGACAAACGGTACCCATAGTAAGATGTTTAAAAAAGTACATTTGTGTACAAAACATGAATAATGAAACTCGTAAAGTCCGAGACCAGTAATTTCAATTAATATTCGAATGAATGACATATTTTTTCCATGGTCGATAACAATGGTTTTTTTCCATCAAGTGCAAAGATTAAAAGTCGACATTGTCGGCATGCTATAAGGTAGGCGTTGAAGATGCTTACCCCTGCAGGATGACTTGATGCTAGCTAGATTTTAATAAGGTGCTTTTCGAAGTGTTCATGTCCAGTATTTATTAAGTGTTTTTTATGTCTGCCCTAATTTTTGGAGTCTGCTGTTTAATTTCTTTGTTGATTCAATGTTCTTTTGTTTTGAGATTGATTTCAGCTTTCCTTGCTAGATTTTTTGTTAGGTCGACTTTTATTGCAAAATTTCTTTCAATTTCTTAATGTCATATGGTGGAAAAAATATTTCGATGTTATACTTTCTAGCAAATTAAAGTGGAACCGAGATTTCTGAGTTATCTCTGAGTTATTTCTGAGTTAGTATATGTCCTTGGTACTGGATTTGGCCTCCTTTTTCGATATTTTTGGTAATGAGTACTTCTTTTTTTACTACTTCTGGATTATGGCTTCCATGTTATATGATTCTAATGCTGCTGATGAGAGGTTACTCCTTGAAACACGTGTACAGCATAATGAAATTCACTGTGTATTATGCAAATGCGGTATTTTAGTATTATATAAAGATTGAAAGGATATGAAGTAAATGCACATGAGACAAAATCTTTGTAAACACATTGTAAAAGCAATCAATGGAACAACGCTTTTACTGTGTTATTCTTCTTCTAGGGTGCACTATTAGTCATTCAGAAATGAAATTTGCTAATATCACATGTAGGTGCAAGAGTTCTTGGCATCTGTTTGAGCTCAATTTATAGCTTAATGTCGAACAACGCTATACCCGTGTCTCTTTTAATCATTAAACAATGACAAAGTGTTCTTATTATGTCTTCAAAAGCACTAGTGTCTCCAGCTAATGAACAATTACGACATATAGACGAGCACAGGGTATTCATAAAGTCAATTGTAAGACAATTTAGGATTACAAAATATTGAAATGTGGGCACTACTAACAGATGGTCTGAATTATATTTGGAAATTACAAAACAAAATTCCATGTTTTAAGTATGATAGCATATCCATATGAGAAATTCTCCCAAGAATAAGTATAAGTGTGTTATAATTATAAAACAATTGTAATGCTGGGAAGCAGTTCATAATTCACGTGTCATAATTAAACATAGCAATTCAATAAAAAGTATTGGTGAACTACACCATTAGGTATGAACATTTGTTCAATAATCCGAACATGAAAATGAAAAAAGTACCTTTATTAACACATCAGAGTGTTTGTGTTTTAGTGACATTTTTTATCTTCGAGCTTGGATTATTGTACATATGTTTTTGTCACCAATTATCTCTTCTTACTTTCACAACACAAAATACAGCACCAATATTGTTTTCGGATAAAATCACAAAATGTTTCATGGAATCAAACTGAAACCAATATTTACTTTTTACTACTTGTTTCACTTGTAGACAAAGATAAATCAAATGTATTTACACGCTGTAGTAAATTCTGATAAAAGTCAATTTAAGTGATATATAGATATGTTTTCATTACAAAAGTGTTTCTAACAAGTAATAAAATCTTGTTTTACATTTGTTTTTGTTCAAATATTTATATCAAACAAATAATTGTCGACATAGACATGTTATAAATAAATGGGCATATATACGACATAAGATAATTATACAGAAGGAAAGAACATAAACAGAGAAAAGCTGACATTATTCGCCGCCTACTCAATTGAATCTTAGCGATGTTAGGGGTCGGTTATAATAATATGTCTCTAAACAGTGAAAAACCGGACGGTAGGCCAACCACAATATATCGATAAGAATCCGATCAAAACCAGAGGTAGAATAATGTATTCTTGACAACGACATCCGTCGCAATACCTATTATGTACTCTGTCATATTAATAAACAAGGGTGTTCTATGAAATCAAGTAAACAAAGAGGTGGGAAAATGTACGTTAGTATGAATCAATGAATTCATGGTGGCAACTGCAAAAAAAATCCTTGAGTAGATCCCTGGTTTATTACCGAACTGACTAACACCGACTATAACAATTCATAGGCAGTACGACGGGTGGATCACGTGGAGCTGATCGTGTCTACCCTTTCAACACCTTATTTTCCCTGTTTACAGGTGGAGTTCACGCTGTCTAATGTGTTGTATTATATATTGTCTGTTGAATCGTAGGCGATGATTGGCCTTTATGTGGTTTGTTTTTTGAAAAGTATACTGATTTACAGCTTTTAAAGTTTTGCCTTGACGCTGTTTGGGGGATAGAGAAAAACATGTACCATGGGTTTTACTTAATTTTCCTCTAACGGTTAGAAAATGACATATGGGTAATCAACAGATCTTTCGCTGGCTGTGTAACGGGTGCCTGACGCAGAATACCTAATGATATCTCCAGTTTTTATGGTTTCATTCTGCTAGAGCCTTATTTTTGTGGCATTTTTTTTCATTTTGTTTACTCGTTATTTCTTTATCAAGTTGTTTCAATTTGTATTAAATCTGGAATGCTGTCTTTTTAAAATATTTGATTTTAGAATTTCCAAATTTCTCTCTTTTTGCTTCATTATTCGTTTGTCGAAAAAAAGTTTTCAATTTGAGTGAATAATCTTAACATTGTATATTTTAGACTAGAACTTTCTGATAATAATAATATGGAAAAGAATAACTAACATGTTAAGCACATATTGGGGAAAATATTGAATGTAATCACAACGAAAATTAAATCATTTCTTATGTAATAATTAATATTTAATTGTGCATAGAAACGCTTATTTAGCCTGTTCGGGTATATACATTACATAGGAAAGATGCATTTAGCATAACAACATTTAAAAAATAAATTTAAAAATGGAGTTAATATTGTAATTTAAATTGGTTATAGCTTGTGTTAAATGTGTTCACAGCCATCACACAATTATTCAAATGCGAAAATTATCATGAGTGGGCGGTGTCGTATAATTCTGGGTCCGCCCAATTTACGTATCCGGCCGGATACAGAATGTTAACATTTTGGGTCCGGGTATCTATTATCCTGTATCCGCCCGTATAAGTTTGGGTCCACCTAGTTTATGTATCCGGCCGGATACAGAATGTTAACATTTTTGGTCCGGGGCAAAAATAATAGATTAAAGACTTATAAACGCTAGATATTACTGATTTATATGAAAAGATAAAAATAATTTTGTCAAAGACCAAAATATCAAAAGTTTTCGTTTGCACGTCTCTTCCAAACCAGCTTACCGGGCATAAAAAAGCACAACAAAAATGGTATCATTACTGGCATATCTGATGTAGTAAAAGATCCCATAAATGAAGTCATATAATAATATAGCATACTTACGTAATAAAATGGCTTACTATATGGTGTGAGGTTCGTCACTGTGTTGAAGACCATATGGTGACCCCTAGATGTTTTTTTTTTGTCGTTTTAACCTGGATATGGGATGTTGTCTCCTTGACATTTATCCCATTTCCTTTCTTTTTCATATTTCTGCGGAATGTTTTTAGAATAATTGGAAACGTCATTAAGTTATTAGTTATGTAAAACTTGTTAAACTTTTATTCAAAAGAGACAACTATTTTTAAGAGAGTAATGTGTTTATTATGCAATAAAGAAATATCTAAGTAAACAGATCACCTAAATAATAACAACAAGTGAAATCTTTTTTTAAAACTAAGGAAAAATTAATCATTGTTGTATTTTGGCAGTTGAACATCTTGGATATTTTTCGTTGTGTCATATTTTCCCCGCACTTTCTTAAGGGAGTACGAGTCTCAAAAAATTTGTAATTAGAATTAAAATTCTGACCTTTTGTCTTGAAGAGCACATTTAATGGAACAACTTGAGCAAAAAATTTTGAAAATCCATGTAGGAATTTTAGAGATATAAGACGTCAAAATTTTGGCGGGAAACAGATCTCTCTAGAGTTTTCCTTCAATTTACATAAGATGTTTATAGGCCTTAAGATATATGAAATTATAATTGGAAGTTGATTAAATTTTATACACGGTCTATTTTATGTATTTTAAAGTGACTTATGACCAAGAAAATGTGATCCATGTGCAAAAAATTTTTGAATGTTTGAATGGATAAATCCCGAGGATATAGAATGCTTCTGAAATCTGAGGCTCGTACTCCCTTAAGAAAGTTCTGGGATATTGTTTTCGCCTCTGTTTCTCAATCACAATGTGACGCTAACTACACCTACATTTTTTGGAATTAGGGTTTTAATTTTTTGTTATAAAATTGTTAGACATATGCTGAAGATGTGAAATAAGTTTTCGGATTTTTTATATTGGTGTTAATGCATACAAGAGGCCCCAAGATGTCGATCATGACACATGTTGCATGTGACGCAAACTCCTCTTGCGGTTTTGGATTAGGGATTTGATTTTGTTTTAGATTTGTTGCATATAATCAGTAGATGCGCAATAAGCTTTCGAATGTTTGATCTTTTAATATTGGTGCAAACAAGAGGTGCAAGATTTCGATTTTTGACAAAGGTCCCAAGATGTAGATTTTGACACATTTGGCGTGTGACGCGAACTCTTCCTACATTTTTGTTTTAATTTTGTTGCAGAATTGTAATTTTGTTGCAGAATTATTGCATATAGTCTCTAGATGTGCAATAAGCTTTTGGAATTTTGATTCCGGTTCCAACTTTGGTAAATTTCCTGAAAATATCAAA